>OMNN01028532.1:0-10727 GCA_900302755.1 Chromis chromis | reverse complement strand
GACTAAATTCTGATGTCATTTTTAATCTGGATATTGTGATCTAGTCTGAGGCAAATATCTCTTAAAGAAAAGACTTAATGCACCTAAATGTCACTTAATCCACATAAACTGCTCTTAAAATGACATAACCGATTACATTTCTGAATTTCCAGTATTATGTGAATGTCACATGACTTTGGGAGTTCAGAGGACTGTCTATTAATCATTCAGACCCAGAAAGACAAACATTTATAATAAAAGAGCCTCTACAGGTTCTTTTTTAGCTGGTTTTTACCAATTGAAGTTAATTATTCTGCACACATTCACTCCTAATATGAAAACTTTTTACATGATTCAGATCAGGCAGTTGCATGATTTAAATTTTAGAAAATGTGTTGGTTTTTTTCATAGCTTACAGTTTCCTGTTTAACTGAAACCTCATCTTGTTGTTACTGGTGTATTGTAACCACATTTTATAGCAGTTGATGAATTTGTCTGTGCTACTTTTTGTATTAATCATAACACCAAAGAAGTATTATTCACAATTTCACAGACTTTTTATTGTGAAATTATCCACTTATCAGTGCGATGAAATTCTTTGATGGCTGTGTCTCTGTAGTGAGAGAAAAAGGGTATGTAGAGAAAAAGTGTGCATGTGCAAAAATAACAGATTTATAGTGCAAAGATGTGCAAAAAATTTACAGTAGTGCAGGATTCCATTAGATCCTTTTGAATAATAATAATAATAATAATAATACCATATGCAGCCCTCTGGCCCCGCCCACTCCTTTGGGTTGTTATCGCAATAATTTATTCCGTCTTATTTGGTCCGCCGGAAATCCCCCCGTTTGATTGACAGGCCGTGGCCCGCTGACCCCGCGCGCTTCACGTGTAAATATTTCATCGTCTGCTGCTCGCGCTCTTTAGTTCCCGTTCAGGCCTGTTTATTCTTTAATTGAGAGAAGAAGCTGTGTGTGTGTGTGTGTGTGTGTGTGTGCGCGCGCGCGCACACACACACACACACAC
The DNA here is from genome assembly GCA_900302755.1 of Chromis chromis. Lineage (NCBI taxonomy): Eukaryota > Metazoa > Chordata > Actinopteri > Pomacentridae > Chromis > Chromis chromis. Next base: position 9,722 of record OMNN01028532.1, on the reverse strand, counting down.
ACACACACACAAAGTACTGTATACATGCATTACGCACCCACATTAGCGAGGGACAGAATCTGTAAACATATAGGGATGAAGGAGTTTGCAAGTTATCTCATTAAGTATTACTGAGCCCTTTAGTCTGATGAGATTAGTGTACTGTGAATGTAATATGGAGAAAGTCTGATTAAGTTGTAAAGTGGCGAGCTGTGGTGTAATTGCACTCCATTTAAATGTCTTTGGCTCCTTCAGTGGATTTTTGTGTATTCTGGAGAAAAGCGTTGCATGTTTTGATCATTTCACACACATAAAGCAGAAGATGCCTCATATGAGAAATAATATGGCTGTATAGCAGTAATGCAATCATTTCTGATGGAGGAATTCTGCACATTTCCACAAAGCTCGTGGCTAAAATGTCTTGTTTTAGTCGCCACTCAGGTGAACCTGTGTTTGATGTTGAAATATGATACATTTACCCCAAATTTAGACCTTTTTTTTATGTGTTTTATGCTATTAATGCACCATCTGAGGTAAAAGTTACACCGAAATTACTCAGCCCACATTTAAAAAACAGACTCTTGTCTTTACCAGCTTTGAAATCCTTTACATTTGTGTCTATATTTGCACATCCTTCTTTTAGGCACTCGTCTCATTTTACCCCCTTTTGGACATTTTGTCATTGCAAAGTACACATTAGTGCACACTCAGTAGCGTTGCAGTCTTACTGTACGTCTGCTGTACTGTAGTGTTCTCCTGGAGGGAGGCGTTTTGAATAATTTATGCAACAAATGAGTTTGCCAGGAGATGCAGGTGTTCATCTGAGGACATGCAGGGGCCGTTCCACCGCCTCGGGTTTCATGGCAAAACACCTTTCGGTTAGAGCGCCGGTAAACCACAATGTGGGGATCATAACATGCGACAATACACGACGAGCGAATCACTGAACAATTCAATGACTCATGAAATCAAAAGCTCTAATGTAATGGGGCTGCAGAATGGACAGGCGGATGAATTGATTTTCTTGTTTTCAGATTGCTAAGCTTCAATCAGGTCTTCCTGGGTTTTCTTTGGAAAGAGGAGGAAGACAGGGAATCATAGAAGGGAGAGTGAAACTATAAAATTAACAAACAGAAGGGAGTTAAGACTGAACAAGGCAGCCATGTCAGATCAGATGCAATAGAGGGCTCCTGTGCCTTATTCTTCTTAAAAATGATTTAATTTACTAAAAATAAGAAGTTAGTTTTTATTTAACAGTTGAGAATTTCAGTTTTGAGATATTCTGGGTCTTACAATGAGCCTGACAGTTTGTTAATAAATTGATTCTGCCACAAACTCTGTCAGATCAAGTGCAATGGAAATTAGCAGCAGCATTTGATTGTGTTTCAAATCCTCAACGCTGCAGCACAATATTCACACAACAATGCACACTGTGATCCAGCGTTAATGTGTAGAGCCACCAGCTCAATATCTCATTGTTCCTCTCACTTGGCCTTGTCAGAAAAGTGTAAACACTGATGTGTGAGAGGTGTAAATGATAGACTCATTAACAGTGTTTAACAATCTGTGGGCCTTTTGTGTTTACAAAGGTTAAGTGCTGGAATATGTTGAGCTTGGCTGTGAATCACTATTTAAACAGAACTGGCAAACAGGAATTTACCAAGTCAAATTCAGAGCAATTCGCGGCGGCGTGTGAATGACAACCAGCAGCCAACATTAACTTCCCGATGGCTGCATTGTTGTGGCTACAGTAACTGTAAGACGGGGTAATTGCGCCGCATTGATGTGGTCGCATTACATCAGGTGAAGCCCTGCAATCTCACTGTTAACGTAATTATCTGCAGCCATGAGTGACTGCATAGTTTGTGAATGAGATAGGCAGCGTGAAGGTCTGAGCATGTTTAATTAAACTGTTATCACTTATCACAGTAATGCTACGTCGTTACCATTGGAATAAACATCACATCCATTTCTTTATCACCGTCCACAACTCAGCAGATAAAGATGAGTGGGACAGTTATGAGCATTTTTTAATTATATATATCATGAAGGCCTCGGGGTTGGTATTATCTTGTCCTTCATTGTTGGCTGTGTTTGTTCCCCCTTGTTCCATGTTGTTAATGCGCTGAGCTGTCAGAGATGCAACACACCTGAGCAGGCCAAGCTCAGGAGGCTGTAAATTAGACCTACAGATCCTCTCGCTCTCCTCCCCTGGCATTCTGAATGATATTATTTGTTTGTATTTTGTGTTTCGCATGCTTACACCCAATGCATGGTCTCACTCTTCTTGTTGGAGTGAAATAGAAGCTCATCCACACAATTTTCTTTGTCTGGTAGATTTTCTAATGCTGACTTAGAAGCTTGTTTGTGTTCTGCTGAAACTAGTGGTGTTTGTGTCATCAATAATATGCACTAGTAAAGGTCTGTAGCTTGTATTTAGAGGAGGACAGAAAGTGACTTGGTAGTAGGGATAGACCGATTATTGTGGCTGATATTTGTCATTTCCCCCATTATCGGTATTGGTAAATTATTGACTGATTATTGATGAATTAAACGCACTATCTCAGGTCTGATGCAGCCTGCTCTCTCGGTCTCTAGTCACTCTGTGTTCTCAGAAATGTCTCTCAAGAAGAGACTGCAAAAAGTGAACAAGAAACACAAGCTGTTGCCACAAACTAGGAAATGAACTACTCTCACAGTGGCTAAGGCTATGCTAACGGCTAGCGGCTAAGTTAGAAGGCAGCCACAGATTATCCTGAAACAAAGTCTGGAAAACAATAATTAATAATGATTTAAGATACGTGTTTGTAATAAAAGTGATAGAACAGCGAAATATTAGGACATTAGAGAACAACAACAGACACAACTGCAGAAGACAATTCATTTGACATATTCAGTTATAGTCACCTTATTATTGAAGAAGCCTAATTATGAATGACAGGTTTCCTGCTATCACATGCTGTCAAGAAATGCGCAATGTATATTGGTCTCATATATCAGTTATCGGCCTTCCTTGATTACCAATAATCGGCATCGGCCCTGAAAAATCCATATTGGTCGACCCCTATGGGTATTAATGCTGCTAGGTATAAGTTTTTGCACACCTCATAGTGTAAAGTTTTGGTTATTGATTGTGATTTGGTTCTGTTTTTCTGTGTATGCATTGATTCTGAATTACACTCCAAGGTAATATCAGGTCTTATAATTCCTCAGGTTAGTAAGTTTTATCAACTGCTGCCCACTAACACTCCATAGCTCTACTGTTCCCATCTGTTCCAAATGAACTGATTTTATAGATGCTGTTTACAGTGCATCATTGAAAAACAATGGGGTAGTCTATTTGTGCATGAGTTTCGCTTGTGCACTCATTTTTAGTGCAGCCAGACTGATGCAAGATTTTTAAGGCCAATATCAATGAAAATATTTGAGAGGTAAAATATTTTTATATAAACATAATTTTTTCTTTTTTTTTCTTGTATATTCTCTTCACTGGGGTGTTTAACAGTTCCATAATGAACTTGTCAGTGCTCTCAAACTATGCAACCATGTTTCTATCTATAAATCATATTGCAATCATATTTCTTGTTACAGCAGAGAAGACTTAAAGGAACATTTTGATATTTTGGGTAATGTGCTCAACTGGATTTTTTTTTTTTTACTTATTATTTTGGAAAGAGTTGCATCCAGCACAGAACTGTCCAAAAGTATCACAATTTACTTTAGCACTGAGAATCCAGGTTAGGAAATTACAGCGACTGGCCAAAAAATGTTTCGCCACATTACCTCCATCATTTTTATTTTCCATTTGTACACCTCGCTTTTTGCACAGATTAAACAAACATGTTCTAACATGAATTAATGAGGTATGGAGGTGCTAGTAAGTGGATTTTGTTACCCTCGACAGCCAGGCTAGCCTTTTTCTCCTTCCTCCCCTTTTGCTGCTAAGCTAAGCTAAGCAACTGCTGGCTTTGGCTTCACGTTTGCTGTATAGGGATTAAAGTGGCATTAATCTTCTCATCTAAGTCAGTAAGAAAGCAAATAAGTCTGTTTCTTAATCTATTTGTACTGTACTAATTCTACACAGGCATCACAATGTGAACCATGTGACTCCTCCAACTTAGTCGTGTCTTAAGAACAAACTGCAGAAAAATATCCTTTATTCCAAAAAGGCTTTGTGCATCCTTCTCAGTGTGATTCATTCTGATTTTAATGTCATTTGACTCAATCTGATTTGTCATAATCAGCAGAGACCGTCAGCACAAGAGCAGTTGTTTCCAGTGTTGTTTTTGTTTTTCATAGTTAGAAGGTGGTGCTGTTTTTTGGGGGCCGGGAGATATCCTGCCGTGTTGTTTTTATTTTATTTTATTTTTTTCTTGTTGCTGTATTTGGAAAATGCTGCTTTGTCAGCAGGTCAGGTAGATTTTTTTTCTCCCCCCAGTTCTTCTTTTCCTGCACAAACATTAAGTGCACACACACACACACTGCTTCATGCACACACACACACACTCATAATCTCTGCTTTGTCCTCTTTTCTCCTCTTTCCCTCCCTCTCTTTCTGTGCGTGAAGGCAAACTCAGCAGACCTCCAGGCTGCCAGGGAGCAAATGCATTCTGGGTAATCCAGGGTGTGAGAGGGGGGGAAAGAAAGGGAGGGAAAAAAACTCTCACAAAATCACAACACACACTTGATGCTGTGCATGATGTTGTACACACAGAGAAACAAACCAAACCCAGTCTCTCACCACTGAACCATGGAGATACAATATCCGTCTGTGTCCATCTGTACGTTCATCTGCTGAGACAAATACATGCTACGTTTGCAGCAGAATATGGAGTCTGGAAACGGCACCACGTCCTGCTCCTTGCTGCCGAACATTAATGATGGGGGAGATATGAGGGAGAAAGGAGGAAGGCTGAGGGAATAGCGAGGGTGGTGGGGTGGAGCAGAGAGGGATACAGGAGTGTCGTCAGTCTGCTTTTATCTCAGCTCTGATTAAACCTTGTTCCTGTCTGACCTAAAAAGTCAGCTGGCGGAAACTTCAGAGACTGTGGGTGAATTTCACTGGAGCTCTTTACACCCAGCCGATGCCTTCGGAGAGGGAAAGAAAGTGAGAGGAGAAGATCAGAAAAATAGAACAGAGAGTGGGCAGAAGAAGAAGAAAAAACACACACAGATGCAGACATCCTGGCTGTATGTGCTCACACATTATGGTACTGTATATGTGGATGCACGCTCTCCCACTCGGCTTGTTGTCTGCTCTGTGTGCCTAAAGAGGATGAGGAAGAAGGCCGGTGCTGGGTGGTAACACCGGGTTACTAGCACAATACGACAGGAAGCAGACAGAGGCAGTGCTGAAATGATCCAGCGCCACCCGTCTGGGACAAGCACAACAAAAAACACAATGTATAAAAATAAACCTGCGCCAGCATGGCAGGGCATCTGCAGAAACAGGAAATATCCCACTGAGGGAGAGACAGCAGGAGGGAGACGGGGGAAGACCCTCGGATTGCTAATTTCTCTGTTTGTTTGTTTTCGTTCCTCTTGTATTCTTATCATAGGTGGAGAGTTCAGTGGAGGGTTTTGTATTGTAGGTGTTAAATCTGCAGCATGGGTGGATGAAGCTGAGTAAAAGTAGCAATACTGCAGCATAAAAGTCCTTCATTACAAGTACATTTCTGCATTTAAAAGCATTATTTGATTGTATTTGATATCTGTGATATACTGGACTGTATCAGTGGATCATTTTTATTCATAACTAAGCTGTCAAATAAAGGTAGTGGAGTAAAATGTAGCAGATATCACTCTGAACTCTAGTGGAGGCACTAAAATTATACAGCAGCATGAAATGGAAATAATCAAGCTTTGAATTTGTACTTAAGTATAGTGCTTGACTAAACCGGCTCTCCGGTCTCCATCGCTGCTGAGGAGAGTATAGTGTTGAGTTTACTGAGTTGCAGACAAGTTTGAGATGTGAGGTTAAGACTCTTTCTTTCTGTGTGTTTGACTCTTTCAGAGTGCAGCAGCAGCTCCGAGCCCCGTCCTGGGAAACCTTCCCCCAGGGGACGGCATGCCGGTGGGGCCTGTTCCTCCTGGGTTCTTTCAGGTATGTTCCCATCACTTTAAAGGGCATTACACTGACTGACATTTATTTGAGCATTTTTTTAAAGTATTTTTGGGTGAGAGTTTTTCCCATTTTATTGACAGAGAGAGAGAGAGAGACAGGGTGAAAGGAGGGATAGAGGAGAGTGACATGCAGAAAGGTCTTGAGCCAGACTAAAACTCATGACCGCTGCTAAGGGACTGAGCCCATGTGGTATCACCTTAACTCAGTAAGCTAAACGGCGGCCCTTATTTGAGCATTTCATATTGTGAAGCTGTTCCTCACTAACTCAAAAATCAACTCTATACATTAAAGCACAGTATGTGTACAATCTGCATTTATCTGTGTGCGGGTGCGCCACTATGTGTTTCCCAGAATGGAGGAAAGAACAGTCTGACAGGAGAAATTAGTCTCTCGCGGATAAACACACACATGCAGCATTGCCCCAGATCATCTCTGAAGGACTCTGCCAGTTGTACATCGATTAACTGTCATTATCGGTCAAATTCAGACCCTCGCATCTGACACACAGATCAATAGCCTTCCGAGGCATTTCTTAGTTCCGCTTTCAGAAACTCAAGCGTGAGTCTCAACATCCGGTTCTACCTCCTTTGAAGAAGATTGGTTGCTCTTTGAAGACAGGGTCTTGTCAAAACTTATCAGTTAAAGAAATGTATTCATTACCTGATTGCCGGTTTTTCATTAAGGTTTATTTCATGTATGGATCTGATCAGAGAGTATCTGCGTGACAATATTATTCCCAAAATACATGCAGATCACTGATAGTATTTACTGTGTTTGCACATATCTTTTGTTTATTCAGTCACTGATTCTGTTTAATAATTAAATCATTCACTGACTCATTCCCAGCTCTCTTTGTTCAGTTGTTTGCTCTCTTTAATAATATAAAAATGAGATTTTAAGTCACTGTAGTACTTCAGTAGACCTAAAATGCTGTAGTTGTATTTATTTTAATGTCTTTTTGGCATAGCTAGGATAGTCATTTAAGAAATCAAATTAAGAGGACCATTGCTCTCTAGTGGCACAATGTAGTATTGCTTCTACCAGCACTGCAGACTTGCTGTACTAACCCTGGTGGCTTTAGATCAGCAGACATAGCAACAGCATTGCTACTGTCTGTGGTGAGGACAAGTGAAAACCCACTGACAGCTGCAAAAGAGCTTCCAAACACATGCTGCCAAATTCCACGCTGTTAACACATGCACTGACATCATTATTAGCAAACCTCATCTTTTATTCTCTCGTCCTTTTTTCCATAAATTCAATCCAGTAAAAATGTGGTCAGCTTCCCCACTCTGCTGTCATGGAACCGTTGTTAAAGCTGTCAGAAGACACGTCGAGTAGTTCTGGTCTGTTTCCTGTTTTGGAGCGTGAAAAACTTCCCACTGTGCCCCCCTACAGTTTTCACAAGCCTTTTGTTTCTGTTGTAAAACTATTTGTCACCTGACCTGGCAATACAAGCGTTTTACCACAGTTTTTGGTTTTCATACATTTACCTGCTTTTCAGCCATTTATGTCACCTCGTTACCCCGGAGGACCCCGACCGCCCCTCAGATTACCGAATCAGGTGAGAGCCACACTGACACCTGCAGGCAGCAGACATAACCAGACAGTTGGAATGGACAGTATGTGTGTGACAGTGATGATAACGCTGGAGATGGATCCTATTCCCTCTGCAGGGACTTGGAGGAGTTCCAGGTAGCCAGCCTATGTTACCCAGTGGAATGGATCCCACAAGACAGCAAGGTACACACTGACACACAAACACAGACAGAAGATACGATATATGTGCTCGGTCAACAACCAGTTTGTTAAAGAATAACACTGACATGGTTTTATCTGTAGATTCTGACCAAGGTGTGTTTTCTTTGAGATTAAAGCCTGATAGAACTCCTTTAGACTGACATACCGAAATTATTAGAGACATAGATATCTGTGCCAAATGTCACAGCTATCTATTCAGCGTCTGTCAAGACATTTAATTAAAAAACAAAATATTCAACCTCACCATGGCACTGGAAGGGTAGTCAGGGAATCACCAAAGTCAGTAGGATTGAAATCTAAAGTTCATTGTAATCCATCAAATAATTGTTGAGATGTTTCATTCAGGATCAAAGGAATGTGGTCTTACTTGCCATCCCTTAAGCCACACTACTAGCTTGGCTAAAAAAAATAGATTAAAGTGCCTCACTGTTAAACTGGCTGACTTTTTTTTTCATTTCAATGAACTTGGTTGCATAATTGCATTTTTGATCTCACAGTAGTGATCACTAAGCTTTCACTGGAAAAAAAGGTTTTATACACTGTTGCTATTTTTGATGAGATGTAATGAAGGCACACTTGCCTTGTTCACCGGAACGAAGGAATCTGTCACCCAGTGTGTCACCACAGTGTGGCATGTTTATGTGTTTTTAATAGTTTCTTTGACAGCAGTGAAGTTCTGGAACACAGAGGGACGAGTTATATCAGTCTGTGGATACACAAACAATACTTGTTAGCAAGATGAATTCATAGTTATTGCAGTCTCTTCGTGGGAACACTGTTGATGACAAAAGATCCTTTCTTATCATTTAAGTACACTTAAATGTCACTCCTCCAGACAACATATGAATTACGCAGAGGTAAAAAGACCTGAGATGTTTAGTTGCTGTTCAGGCAACATTAGAATGAGAAAAAATGTGTGAAGGAATCAATTGTAAATGTTATAAAAATCACTGCTGCAATTTGATGCCATTTTCTCAGAAAAAGATGTTTGTGGTTTTGAAAGCACAGTGTTTTAGAGAATTGTTGTCGATAATATACTGACTGACATACACCGATCAGGCATAACATTATGACCAGCTGACTAATATTGTGTTGTATGGAGCCCCTAAAGGGATATCGGCATAATTTTTTTTAGTGTAGTTTCTCGTGCGCACGAGATAGTTTTCTCGTGCTCACGAGAAACTTTCTCGTGCTCACGAGAAACTATCTCGTGCGCACGCGAAACTATCTCGTGCGCACGCGAAAACTTTCTCGTGCGCACGCGAAACCGGCCGCACATAGACACCAATGGTATTTCTGCAGCTTGACAGAGAGCTACTTTTGATCAAACTGGGCTTATAGCACATTGTCTGCCTTACAACGATGGGAAAGAGGCATCGTTTATGTTTTGACAACGTATTGCTAATGAGTTATTAATGACGGAAACTATCTCGTGAGCACGAGAAAGTTTCGCGTGCGCACGAGATAGTTTCGCGTGCGCACGAGAAACTATATTTAAAAAAAAAATTCGTTCAATGTCCCTTTAGGGGCTCCGTAGATGCTTGATCAGAATGGGGTCTAGAAAGTTTGGAGGTCAAATCAACATCTTGGGTGATTGTCATGTTCCTCAAAATGTTCCTGATTGTTTGATGTTTTTGCCATGTGGTGGGGTGCATTTTCCTGTGGGGGTAGGCCAGTGACATTTGGGATTGCCATTTGCATGAGTGAGTGTGCTTGTTCTGGGACAACGTTTATTTGGGTGTCTAAGTCTCATCAACACGGATGGCAAAATCCAAGGTTTTCCAGCAGAACACCACATAGTACCAATATGATCAATGTTATTCACTTCACCTGTCAGTGGATAACATTGATCATATTG
>OMNN01028531.1:0-18255 GCA_900302755.1 Chromis chromis | reverse complement strand
CCCCCTGCAGTTGTTCGGTTTGCAAATGAGGTGAAGTGTCACTGAAAGACCGTGATAAGAGATTCATAAAGGAGAAGAGAGAGAGAGAAAGAGACACTGTGAGACACAGAGACACAAAAAGAGAGAGAGACAATGTGACACAGACAAGTGGCTGCACTGCACTGTGATAGATAAGCCAGGCAATTCTTAGGCAGCTCCTCATATCTCCCCTTTGCTTGATTGTGAGGACAGAATAACCTTTCAGCAGCACCCTATCCATCCTCGCTTCTCCTCCATCTTTATTTCCAGTCTCCAATTTAGACTTGAATACTGACTCTTTTAATACACTGGACAAGCATACTGGATTAAATTCCTCATACCTTGGTCCTGCTCTTGAATGCTGTCCCCAATCACCTTTTTTCCCCCCTCGTATTGACTCTGCTAAAAATGTGTTCAACTAAATTACTAACAACGTTTGTAGCAATCTCACTGTCAAGAACCTTGGGGAGTAATGTCATTGTGGGATTGGGGTGGCGAGGCGACAGAAGTGAGGAGATGAGTTTTGTGATTTATTGCAGAGTAATCTTCTCCCATTAGTAAGTTGACGCTGTTTGCTCCTCCCCTGTTGCTGTAGACGAAAATAAGATTGAGTGGAGAGAGCAGATGAAGTGAAAAAAGTCAATTGGATGCGATTTCATTTGGGAAAACACCTCCCTGCTTCCATTATCTTTGAATAAACTGTTCAGTCACTATGAGATTATTGGTTATCAATACAATCAATATGGTTTTCGTTCTATTTTTAGTCTCTTGACAAAAAGGGAAGTTTTGTTCCTGTTTAGTTAACCTGTGAATGTCCATCTCCTTTGCTTTCTGTGGCCCTGCTTTTACTGCTCAGCCTAAAGACTCTTGTGGATCACAGTATGTGTTGTCTGCTGCAAGAAGTAAGTCTCAAATTCTTCGGTTGTTATTTTCTCCCTCTTCCTCCCTCCTCCGAGCTGCCCCCTCCCTGTGTGCAGCTCAAATAGGCTAAACCTTCACAGTGCGATCTCATCCATATTTTACAGAACACCCTGCCTTTGTCCACCACTGTCTTTTTTTCACTCTCCAGACTCTCTCCTTTCATTCTGGAGACATGTTGAGAAGAGTGAGGAAGAGGAGGAGAAAGAACAGACTGCATGCTTTGTGAATGTGATAGACAGAGGAGACTTAAGGGGAAGCACAAGGGAAGCTAGAGAAGGAGGCAAAGGCAGAGGAGGTGGAAAGCATAGAGGCGAAATGTAAAGCTTGTGTGCATTTGTGTTTGCTTTGCCTGAATGCAAGTAGAGAGAGAAGAAGTACTGCCTCAGTCTATGAGTGACCACCTGCGCCTAATTACTTGCACAAACCAGCATTTCCCATTTGTCTGTGAGTGAGAAACACAAACACCTGTATTTCTTTCCACTCTCTGCAAACATGGTAAAGATTTGCTGGGAATAACCATAAAATTAAACCACTTTGTTTTACTCTGTCTACCACCAAATTTGCATTTCATGGTAAAAAGCGAAGAAATAGGCAAAAATAGGAGTTAGTGGTGCACCATTGCAGCTTTTTCTCTCCTGATACTGATTCCACTGAATCAGATCAGCATGTCTGTTGAGTACCAATCCAATACAAGAACTATCATGTTTGAGTCAATGCATTAGATTGATTTCTTTGTTTTCGTGGCATGCACACAAGCGTGCCCAACCCTCATTGGTTTACAAGACACCAATAGCATTGGAGCAATACATCCAAAATACTCATTATTCTGCTGCTCAGTCCAAAAACAAAATATGTTGCCTTCTATCCCAGGAAATTCTGCCATGAAAAAGGCTCCCTTCTAAAGCATAACTAAAAATTTTCATGGTCGTCCAACCAAAAGAAATCAGCATAAACAGAGGATATTTTACTGAAAAGTACCTCCCTTATATCTTCATATACAGGACAGTAAAACATAAAATGAACCTCATTCCCAACTTCATCTAAATTACACAGCAAACAAAGTCTGTCCTTCTCTAGAGTATAGCATTAAACCTCCCAGTCTCTAAGGCTAATGGTAATGTTCCTAACTGTGCACACAGGGATCAGTTCATAGTTTTGGTTTATACCAAATATCAACAGTCCATTTTTCTCTAGACATAAGGAACATATTACTCCTCATCTCCTGAATATCACAGAGTAACTTATTATGAAAGATGAATGATGAGTTGTTCAAATGAAATAAAGATTTGCCCAGGAGTGACCATTGGAGATGTCCCAATTAAAAATCTTTTTTGTGAGTCTCTGATTGGACATCTTCACAAGTCTATTCCAAAGGTGAAGCATTTGGCATTTATGTCTGATGTTTGGAAGTACCCATCCCATATCTCCACTAATGGCCAGAACTGAAGTAAATTTATGGACTCCCAGGTCTAATCGCTCTATGATGCACGGTTTTACAACTTAAACACACATGAATTGTATAGTTATGTATAAGTATGGAATCCTAGATTACCACAATGCTTAACTTTGTTCAGTACAGATCCCAGAACTCTGCCTGCTGATAAAGCTAAAACATTAACAGCTTCCTTAAATGTCATGTGTTCGTCCAGTGTCAAACCAAGATATTTATACTGGCCAGTATATGACAGCTATTGGACCAAAACTAAAAACAACTGAACTTATCTCCAATGATTTTCTCCTGAAATGTACTATTTGTGTTTTGTCTTGATTTATCACTAGTCTCCATCTCCAGCACCATTCCTCAACAGTGTTCAGCTATACAAATTTCCTTAATTTTCGGCAAGCAGGACTATATCATCCGCATATAATAATATGCCCGCAGTCTGATCATCAACTTTAACTCCCAAGTTAGAAGCAATATTTGAATAGCTAAATCATTCATATGAATGGAAAACAGTGTTGGTGACAAAACATCTCATTGCTTCACACTGAATTGTTGGGAAAACCATACTGTTGTGTATCCGTTAACTTGAACTCGAGTGACAGGGGCCTGATAAAGGGACTTGATGGCAGAATGGAACTTTCCATTAACACCAGATTTTAAAAGCCTGTATTGAAGAAGCTCTCTATTAATCAAATCAAATGCCTTCCTGAAGTCTATAAAACAAGCAAATGTAGACCTATTCTCCTTCATTCTTGCACGTATAAGGGCACTGACTACATATATATGATCAATACAAGCTCTAGATTTTCTAAATCCGTTTTGTTCATCCACAAGCAAACCTGTCCTCTCAAATTGGGCAACAAGTCTGCGATTTAAGATAGACGAATACAATTTATACACACAACTAATTAGCCTTATACCCCTATAACTAAGAGGCAGCTTGGGGTAATTTCTCGTGTATTTAGCAATAGGTTTGATAACAGACTTTTGCCACTGTGTAGGAATGGTGCCAATGTCAAAACAAGACTGAAACAATTCATATAACACACTGTTGGTAACATCAGCTTTCATTTCACATTCTAATGATTCTTTTAAACTCATTGCTTCCTTCAAAAAACATCATCAAATGAATTATTGCAACCAGAAAACAAATCTGCAAAATCCTTTTTTCCATCTCTGTAGTGCAGCCCCCAAAAACAGAGTTACATTCATCATTCTCTAGTTTTGTCTCCATGGGAATCTCCCTTAGCGTTTTGGGGCCCAAGTTGTTAATTTCACTCCAAAACTGTTGAGGGTTATGAATTTGTAAGTAATCAATATGCCGAGAAAGACCTCTATTAAAATTGTGTTTCACTGTGTGTATCCTCCTGTCAAATTTGGTTTGCCTTTCCTTAAATTCCATTTTTGTCTCTGCTATTCTTAGGGTGTCCCATAAAGTTTGCAAATCACGGTTCCAGTAGGGTTTGTAATGTTTTCTGAAGCCTCTATGGCTGTTAGGTTTCTTAACACCAATATTTAATGCTGTATAGACATAGCCACACAATCTATCATACCAGGCATCCAAATAACTTGAATGATTGTGATTTCGATTTGAAATGAATCAGGGAGTTGTCCTTGTACTGCAGTTTTCCTAGTATACGTACAATATACTTTTTTGTAAGATGCCATGAGGCCAAGTCTTTGCTGTGACCCTAAAAACTGAGGTGACAGCCAGGCATTATTTAATGAATGTAACTGAAATGAATGTGGATCAGTGACTTTATAACAACTACTTGCTCCACTTAACAAGGTTGCACCCGATCCCTACTTCAAGTTCAGTTTAATGCTTTCAGGACCCAACTCCACAAATCTCACCTAACTTTACAAAGGTCTTTTTTAAGTTTCAGGAGACTTGTTCAGGCTTTTCTTCTGACAGTAGCAATTAGCTAGTGGGAGTCAGCTCCTGTGTTTTGCTCCAGTGGTACACCTACAGTACAAAGACATACACGCAGTCCCATTTAACGAGCAGGAACCTCAACTGAGCAGCAAGTCGGCAGGATAAACGATGCCGGTGTTACATGGGGAGATGTTTCCTTTTGCTAAAGCACATTTAACACACTGTGGATACTGTGCTTTTACTCCATCAGACACAGTAGTGCTCATCGTGAACTTTCACACTGTGCTCATAAAATCAGACAAGTGGACACAGCACAGGCTGGCATAGACCTCTTCAGGTATACAGTCTGAATTCTCCCTCTTTCTCCTTGTTTTTGCCTGTCACTTATATTGCAGCAGTAGATCCCTTTTACCTATAGCCCAAAAACCTAACCTAAAGGACTAGAGTTGTTTCTGAAAAAATATATGTACTCTTCTTGCACTTTTCTCTTCTTCAAATGTCTATTCCTTTTAAATATTTCTGCCCATAAATGTTGCAGCTACTTCCTCAAATATGTAGCTGTGAACAGCACTGATTTATGTAGAAACCTGACAAAAAGCCTCGGAGTTGTTAAAATAATCTTCAGAATAATCTTGCTGTCAAGTAAATATTATGCCTCTCCAAATTGTCAACAATTGGGAATGTCAGAATATGTGAATGTTTGTCTAATGGGGATTTTAAGAGTTATACAGATCTTTTTTGACACATGAAGCAGGAAGTTTAAAGCATAAAAAACCATTGAACTTTACGCTGAGACAGAGTGATGAATTTTTACTGACTTACTGAAATGCAATAGCTTTATCTGCCAGTTCTAACAGGATCAGCGTTTTATATAAATAATCAGTTCTTCAACATACATGCACATCTATCAGCCACAACATTAAATCTGCTGACAGGTCAAGTGTAAAATATTGATAATCTCTTTACAACACAACAGTCTGCTGAGAAACCTTGGGTCCCGGCATTCATGTGGATAATACCTTGACATATTTTGTTGTAGACTAAAGCCCCCAGCCCCCAGCCCCCAATGGCAACACCCTAAGCAGCACAATGCACCCTCCCACACCACAAAAACTGCTTAGGAATATGACAAAATGCCCAAAGTGTTGACCTAGCCTCTGAACTCACAGATGCCCATGGGATGCACCAGAACTAGTCCAAACCATGGAGACCCCACCCCGTCCTTGGCCCAATGGTTAAGATCAAATTATGTCTGATATATAATATACTATAGGATTATGGAAAATGTGTTATTACAATCCATAATTCCAGCATTCTTAAACAAGGATGTATAGTTTTATCTTTACACCTATGCAGACGTTTAGTTATATTTGACAGAAAAATCGTTAAGAAGCAATCCTAAGAATCCAATAAGCCTGTTTTAAAGGAGTCCTCTGGGAGCACTAAATGCTTGCCTAGTAAACATATGGATCCATCACAGACAGGATTCAAATAACTACGTCAAATCATCACAGTCAGTAAATTGCAGAAATATTTGAACAAAACTCCAGAAGAATTTTGGGGGAGAGGCAGCAATCACTGCTGTTTGAGGAAGGATTAGAACTGGGACTGTGCAAAATAAAAAATTAAGGCTACCTTTTCACATTGCTTTGAATGTGTCCAGTTGTTTCTAGCCAGATAATATGATTTGCTGATGTTGTTGATCTACTGATGTCAACCAGCTGAAGAAGCATGAATGCAACTGAGAGCCAATCAGCTCATGTGTGAGGAACATCAGTGTTGTGTCATAAGAGGTTTAAGGGGTGGTAATCCCCCTGATCGTTGTTAATAAGATGTCCTGTTTACGAATTAGATCTTGATCATGTTAGCCAGTCATTGGAGAGTTTGAGCTAAACCTGTGGCACACAGGAACATGTTTCTAACATAATGAGCCAGTGTGCTCCATGGTGTCAGTATTTGCATATATTATTTCATTATAAAGCATAACCCTTCACTCCCTTTCGTTAAATGCCTCAGGCTACTGGTATGAGCATTAGCTGACACCAATATTTCACCTCATTTTAATGCCTGGGGAAAAAAACTAGACATCTCATTCCAATTTGAGCAGTCACTGCAAGCTAGTTTCTCTCTCTGCCACATAGGCAGTGGAGCATTGATTCATGCAGCCTGGCCAGTAGGTCTGCGTATGTGAAATCATTATTGGAGCTTGACATAATAATGGGGTCTTCTTCTGAGAATCTTGGCCCTGCAGAATTTTTTCCCCACACTATTGATGTATTTAATTTTCTGATTCTGTGTGCAGTAATTGCTTCAAGTGCGGTATGTGATTGAATTTGAATATATATACATTTAAGATTTAAACCTCTTTTGAGAATTCAATTATTTAGATTGATTTGATTGTGTAACCATGTGTGACTTTTTAGTTGAAACCTTGAACAAACGATTGATATGCATGACTGAGAATTCTGGTGGTAGGACTGACCTGTTTTATATGCTAATTACAAACTTTAAATACCAAGTCATTGCAGATGAAGCATGCCAAATAAATGCTAAATTGAGGTTCACATCCAGCCAAGTATACAGTCTGTCATAAACTGATGAGCCAAAACATTTTAACAGGTGCAGAATGATGCTGATTATCTTGTAACATGGCACATTCCAACATCTGGGATATATTACACATTCAGTGAGCAGTAGGTTCTTATGTGTGTTGGATCTAGAACAAATGAGCAGATGTAAAGCATTATGGCTCGACTGTATCGGAGCTTCTACAAACCAGCAGCAGAATGTGCTGAAACAAGTCTGATCCACAGTTTCTCCAACTTAAGCGTCATTTCTACCAATACAGGACATGTTTAGTTTTGTTTCCTAATTTACAATTCTAAGCATTTCCATCAAAAATTAAGACATCTGGTACTGAAAATATATAAATATTAGGGTCTTAAAGGATTTGTGATGCCAGAGGTCTTGTAGAGTCCAGCTTTGGTAGAATACAAAGGACCAAAAACACATTAGATAGGGGGTATTTAGCTCATTGGTGCACTTTAAAGCATGCAGTAGTATGGTTGGGGAAAGACAAAATCTATAAGCTGTGCTAAAAACATATTTTTCTGGAAGGAAGACCTCGACTTAAGTAATCAACCATTTTCATTTTCAGAGGGATCTAATCTAATTATGATGAATGATTGCTTTTCATATGCTCCATGTTTGCTGAAGATATTATCTCACTTATCTAGTGAGGGAGCTGGAAACTACTGCAAGATACAGATGCTCTGTGCAGTTTGCATGTGGATCCTGTTTGCAGTTCGCTGTACAAGCTGACAAGCTGAAGCCCTTGCTGGGGTCATCCAGAGTAGCTACAGGAAATATCAGCGAGCAGATGCCAGTCAGGAATTGATTGTTTCTGTTTGCTTAAATGAACCACAGACCAGTGTTTTACCTTGAGGAAAGCTGAGCATCACCTTTCATTAATTTTCAAAAACTTTTTAACCGAATGTAGCCCAGGTTTTGAAAAGCAATCGATGTGGAGGGGGTTTCTGGGCCAAGATTATTATTGACAATCAATAAGACCATGTTCTATATTAACCTATGTTAATATAGAACACGGTTCCTTGCTATCCCATGATAGCAAGGAACCTGTCATTCACACGTTTTACATTAATAAAAATAACTCTATATGTACAATCAGAGCCGGCCTTACCCAATGTGGCGCCCTCGGGGGGATTTTATATGGCGCCCCCCTCCATCAGCGATTTACATACGCTTACAAAAGAAATCGAATAGCATTGTTTTGGAGTAATATTAATTGGGCATTGCTTTACATTTGAATCAATTTGAGCTTTTCCATTACAAGAGATAATAATAATAACTAGTTTTAATATAATTATATTGAAGGGGAATTTTTTCCAGATTTTGTGGTGCCCCCTCGAGGCCACGGCGCCCTTAGCATTTGCCTATATTGCCTAATGGGCCAGCTGGCTCTGTGTACAATAGCAATAGAAGTGAAGGCGTCAGAGCATCACATGATACTAGGACACTCACCTATGTTTACAGTGATATCAATCCTGCATTTATGTCTGCTATCCTTTTTTGTTTTCTTAATCTTTAGCTGTTCAATTTTTTTAATTTTTTTTTGCTCCATAAGGCCCATATCCTCAAGACTTATATGTTATTGTTTTCCAGACACTGTTTCAGTCTAATCTGTGGCTGCCTCCTAACTTAGCTGCCAGCATTAGTGTAGCCTTAGCCACTTTGAAAGTAGCTAATGTCCTGATTTATGGAGATGGTTTGTACTTCTTGTTCAGTTTTTGCAAATTTTGTATCTGCTAGAGGGATGCGTCTGAGTGGTAAAGTTAATCTGACCTTAGAAAGATCTTACATGTACTCCAGATAGCATTAGCCACAGACCTAGTCTCTTTGTGATAGCCTTAGCATAGCACTGTCAGCAGAGTAGTTTCCAATTGCACTGACACCAACAAGTGAATTATTTATTAGTGTATTTTCAGTGTAATGGGGAGACGATGGTGTGAGATTGTGGTTTTTATCACAACTTCGGAAATATCTGCTACCTTTCCCTCCCTGCGGCTGCTCAACCAAGTCAATAATTGTCCAATCCCTATTTTTGGAGTCTTGAAGTGATTTAAATGTCTCATTGTGGCTGTATACCTTTGTCACCCCTCTCCTCCCTGTGTTTACCAAGTCTGTACTGTAATGATATTTTTAAAAAAAAAAAGGCAAAACAACACTAAGAAATCTTTCAAAGCCTTTTTAAAATATCATTTTCATTCATACTTGCATGTCTTTTAACTTCCAAATTATGGCAAATAAATTGCAGATTTGGGTGAAAAGCAAAACAAAACAAAAAAAATCCACTGTCCTTTGGAAACCCTGCCTTCTGGGAATTATGATTACATACAAGTAATGTGATACATCTGAGTTTTGAAAAAAATATGCCAACTGATCTAGGAAATTCAAGATTTTCTTGTTGTGACTACAGTATTGTTAAACGTTTTATACACACCTGCAGCAGTTGGTGACTTCTGCAGTGACTTAAGATGCAACATATTTTTTTTAACATTTACCCCAAACCATTATCTTTCAGCATTCATTCCCATCACCTCCCTGTGAGTAGTGATTCATTCACTCAAAAGACTGTTGCCTTTAAACATAGTTACATTTGTCACCACAACATAAGACAGGATTCCCTCTGCTCAGTGAAATCTTTACAGTCAATGTAGGTAATTCATCATCTTAGATTTTACAGTACACTCATGTATAGATTGCATGTTTGTTGGTTACAGGATAATTCTGGCATTATTTTGTCTGTATAGTATCAACAAATCCCCTCTATAGAGACACGAATAAACAATACATGTATCCAAAAAACAGTTATTGTCTTTTTAGCCACAGCCTGACAGTTTATGCATCTGTGCCTCAGAACTTCATTGATGTCGGAAAAAAAACACATAAAACAGACAAAAAATCCAATCTGTTGGATCACATCTTCCTTATTCCATATTCTGGGATCAAAACAAATGAAATAGGAATGCTGAACATCAGAGTTAGACTTTTGTTTTTTTACGTGTTGTTTTTATATTGTCTGCTTTCCATATTTCTTATTTATCAATTTAACGCATTTCGTGTTGTCATCTTTTTTGCAGCAGCACCGGCAGTCAGGGAAAAGTTCTCCCTCCTCTCACAGCCTTGTGTCACTTCCACTTCTTAGTTCAACAGTGTGAAAAGGGGGATGTAGCCTGCCACTTCATCCTCTGAGGACCTTTTTCAATTTACAGCATGGGTTTCCTGTGGTTGTCAAAGCCGGGTGAGACCGAGAAGAAGGGTTTTGGCAAAGATGTAGAGCAAGCTACTATGGAGGCTTTTGTGGGTTCACGACAGGGCTAGAGGCAGATGTATTTTGGAGTCATTTACAGTTCAGATGGAAGCCGTATGTTGATGTAGGTGGGATTTGTTGCGGGGAATCACGGAACCTGGGTGTGCGCCATTAGGCCTGTTATTCACCTCCAAGTGCCTCCCAGGTTTATGGGTTTAATTCTTGTTGACTGTAATGGATTGGAGTTGTGACAAGTTTTCACTGTGCAACGATAGAAGCTTTGTGAAGAATGAATAAGGAGCCAGCTGAGTTTGTTTTGTTTTGAGTCAGTTGGGACAAAGGCGTATTCAATCAGTGTCTTTCTGTGTGTGTTTGTATGTGTGCAGGCATACATCTGGGCCTCCTGTGGGATTTGAATGCCATTACCTGAGTCGTTTATTCCTCTACTATCCACTGGCATTCAGGAGAAGAGGCAGACCACTCTCCGAGGAATTGCAGTACACTTCCTCTCATATTATATTAACATATTTATAGGAAACCGTAATACCACTCATTATATTTTTTCATTATCAGAAAATTGCCCAAATGTTGTAAACAAATCTGCACATGTTTGCTAGTAATGCTTTGTTTAATGCAAACAATGTCAAAAAGTCATTTGGTCCGTCTTTACATTTTCTGAAGCCACAGTAACTCTAATTTTTCTTTTTTTCATATTATATTTTGAGATAGAGTACATTGAAAGCTTAGTTTTTGTATTCTGGAAATGATTAGTTTAGCTTCTATTTGATCTCAGTTTTATTTGCACTATGACAGACATTTAGAATTTAAGAGGAGCTGTGCTTTCTTATCGACTGTTCCACTCTTGCACACAGAGCCTTTTTAGCCCGTCTTGCTGTGCAGTCAATAATGATTTGGAAATTAGATTTTCATTCAAGTAGAAATCGGTGCATATTAATTTAAGTTCGGCCCAGGTGGTTTGTTTACTTAGCAGGGGGCCCTCTCACTCAAGGCTTCATAGTGGGAACATCCAGTGCTCCAGCTGTTTAGCTGAGGGAGCAGCTTCAGTGCCAGAGACGGTGTTAATCCTGCCAGCATAGGTCACTGGTGGGGATAATTGATGGCAGGTTCCAATGATCAGCTCTGCTCGAAGGAAACTGCCTTACCTACTTTACGTGGTCTATTAGTTGGAGTTTGATACAACTCTCAACCCCAAAGTGCAAAAATCAACGACAGGTGCACAATTTCAAAATTTGTACAGTAATTATCAGCAAATGATACATTCATGCACATTTAAAACTTCACCACTTCACCTTAACTGTAAGAGACTCACATCACTGTTAAGGACAAGGAAATTAAACTTGTACTTGTACATGTGTTGTCTCATTGTTAGGTCTGGTGAGTTTAAGTCTGTTTTGTGCACAAGGCCTTTCTCAATTGAATCAAGAAAACATATCATAGTGAGCATCAAAAGACAGCACAAGGTTTTTTTTGGTTTGTATTCTAATCAAGGAATATAATCTGTCATCATTTTGTCCTTTGGTCGTCTAGGGGCAGTATTTAGAATTTAGTTATATTTAGTGGGCTGAACAGAGAACATTTTAATTTATGATGCCACCATCCAGTATAGCCATAAGAAGGCTCTATTTCCATTAATCCCTCTGTCTGCAGCTTAGATTAAAGATTTTTATTCTTCCCTTTGAATTTTTTCATCTGCTGAATTTGACCCTTCCAAGGCCACACACTTACACACACACTGCAAAACACATTGCTGAACACTTGCTGTCACTTTCCATAATGGCCTGGAGTCATACATCAAGGTGGGAACATATTGGATGCACTGAAGCTAGCAAAAATTCATGTGGGTTTCTTCTTTTTTTAATGTACTCATTGATATTATTGGTAAAGCTCAATAGATGGTAAATAAATATATATGCTAGTGGTTGCATTCTGATATTACACTCACTGCAGAGGGTTCAGCTTATGGGCGCCAATAATTGTGAGTGTTTATGGGTGAATGATAAATTGCTATGTGTGAACACTGTATGGAGAGCCACTCAAATAGTTTTTGGTGCGTCAGAAGTGGCTGTCAATATATTTATGTAATAACAGGAGAGAGAAGAGAAAAAAAATGTCATAACATTTATCTGCATGAATTTGCATTGTTTTGCGCGTGCATGAGTGTGCACATAACAGGATGTGTGCACGCCTGTGGTTCAGACACCTGCACACACACACACACACACACACACACACACACACACACACACACGCACACGCACACACACGCACGCACGCACGCACACACACACACACACACAGCTTCTGACATCTTTAATAAAGGCTAGTCAACAGAATACCTCATTAAATGCTCTGTCACAAGTCATTCATCAAACCCTGGCAAGCAGACATTATAAAAGTTTTAAACATTTCAGTGCCTCTACTGAGCTCTGTACCAATGAAATATGCATAGAGTATGTATTGACTCCAATATCTGCCTGCTATTACAATCTGCACTGTAGATCACAGAGATCTCACTAGTTAGAAGAGAAAGAGAAGTAAATATCCAGCGTAAACTAAAGAACAAATATGTGTTCCTCAGGGGAATGCTGCACCCAATGTGGAATGACATGTCATTGATTAAATGACCGATAAAATTATCATGATGTCAATGGAGAGTGTGAGTGATTGGCTCGCGTGCCCTTCCTCCGCTGACACATTAACACTGATTGGCCTGTTGAAGTCAGAAGGATAGGAAGCCAGGTTGCTATGTGGCCTCATTTACCCATGACAGACGGTACCATTGGCCCTCTTTTAGCCTCGTTCAATCACGCAGACAACCTAAGCAGGGTGGTCTGATTAGGGTCAACAATTCCTAGTTACTGTTTTTCCACCCTTTCCCCCACAGAGGCTATTTTCCAACAAGAGGTTTGTCCACGACATCAACATTTGGTAAAGACCAGATTTTGAAGTCAGAAATGATGAACCAGCCTGAATGGTCTTTGCGTCTTGTGTATTATTTAAAAACTACTTTTTTATTCTGTTTTTAATCGGCTTTCCAATAATCTCCACTCCGATGTTACCCCAAAGCACCTCCTCAATAAAAAAAACTGGCTAATATACGGGCTGCGAAAATAAACTATGCAAATCTGAAATGAAACGGTCTATAATCCTATTAAAATTTTTACGTTTTGTGCAGCATGTGACCAAAACTTGTGCCTCCAGACCTGATGAAATATGCCTAGATGACGTGTTTGGGACTAAACAAAAGTAACCAAGGGTGAGGCATTGTTTGACGGGGTGTGAAAAAGAAGGGGACAGGGGTGTATAGAGATGAAAAAAAAATGTCAAAACACTCTGGGACCCATTGAATGATTGATATTTGTCATCCTCTGTTTAATTTTCTCTCTGTCATTTCAACTCTGCAACCCCGTCTTCTAAAAAAATATGCTTATATGCATCCAATTTGCATGAGCAAATGGAGCCAAGATTATGCTTTTAACCAACATAACAAATATTCATATTGAATGCATCTTCAAACTGACTGCCAGTGCATAATGTCTAGACTGGCTGCCACTGCAAAACTTTGTCAACGGATTTCATTTGTTTTTCCTACAATATCCTGTTCTGCCATGATTAATGCTTCGCTGGTTATGTTCTGGGCATCTCAAAGCGCTTTGTTATAGTTGGGGAAGGAGTGTGGTCTTGAATGCATATTGAGGAATTCAGTGTTGACTCACAAGATAAGAGGGATGCCTTGACTTGTAATAAATTACCAAGACTTTAACCAAGTGCTTTACATGCCTAAAAGCATCTGGGACTGAGGAGACCAATTCAGGTTTGTGGGGAAACAGTCAAATTCTTTTTAATAGCATGACTTGTTTAGTAAATGTTTATATATGTATCACCTATGTACATTTTGTGGGTGTGTATAAGGCTGATTGATTTAGGGAAAGTATCTAAATTGCGATTTTTTTTCTGATTGATGACTGCTACCATTCAATATTCACTGTGTACTAGATTTAAAATATGTACTGGAACATTAGCACGTGACATACAATCAAAAGCATCGTTGTTACAGAATGAATTTGTTAAACCACTGACACAACAGTTTAGTATTAAGATTAGACATGCTGCACAATGTATATCCTTAATTACAGCTTTGGGATTTACAAATTGCATTCTTTTAAATTGCAGTTTCAGTTTAAAATCAAATAATTGTTCTAGTGTACATGATGATGCACAGGGTGCATGAACATACACTATATTTTCAAAAGTATTGGGACGTCTGCCTTTACAGACTTTAATGACATCCCATTCTTAATCCGTAGGGTTTAATATGGATTTGGCCCACCCTTTGCAGCTATAACAGCCTCAACTCTTCTGGGAAGGCTTTCCACAAGGTTTAGGAATGTGTTTATGGGAATTTTTGACCATTGTTACAGAAGCGCATTTGTGAAGTCAGGCACTGAAGTTGGACAAGAAGGCCTGGCTCTCAGTCTCCGGTGTAATTCATCCAAAAGGTGTTCTGTAAGGTTGAGGTCAAGTTCCTCCACACCAATCTGGCTCATCCATGTCTTTATTGACCTTGCTTTGTGCACTGGTGTGCAGTCATGTTGGAACAGGAAGGAGCCATCCCCAAACTGTTCCCACAAAGTTGGGAGCATGAAATTGTCCAAAATGTCTTGGTATGCTGAAGCATTAAGAGTTCCTTTCACTGGAACTAAGGTGCCAAGCCCAACCCCTGAAAAACAACCCCACACCATAATCCCCCCTTCACCAAACCTTACACTTGGCACAATCAGCATCCATTGACCCCGCTCTGTGATTTTACATGGCCTACCTCTTCGTGGCTGAGTTGCTGTTGTTCCCAATTGCTTCCACTTTGTTATAATACCACAACAGTTGACCGTGGAATATTTAGTATTGAGGAAATGTCACAAATGGACTTATTGCACAGGTTGCAACCTATCACAGTACCATTCTTGAATTCACTGAGCTCCTGAGAGAGACCCATACTTTCACAAATGTTTGTAGAAGCAGTCTGCATGCCTAGGTGCTTGATTTTATACACCTGTGGCCATGGAAATGATTGGAACACCTGAATTCAATTATTTTGAGGGGTGTCCCAATATGTTTGGCAACATAGTGTATACACTACATTAATTTCAGCCTCCTCAACTCCTTGATGCTCTGGCTAGTGACCTGGAAATTGATCTTGGTGGATCATAACAAAGGACATCTCATTTCCTAAAATGCATCTCAAGGAGGCTTGCTAGAGGCACTATAAGCGAGGATGCACAAGTGTATCCCAATGTATTATTTGATATTAATATGTCACTCTTGAAAATCTATGACATCTGTACATTCTGTCTTGTGAACTACAGTATATACTGTACATCACAAACACTGTTCTGCTCATTCAGCATCATAAAATACAGTGGTAGGTGATTATAAAACAATGGACAGGTGATGCACATGTCATGTTTGATCGCTTTAAACTGAGGCGAGGGAGTCTCATTTTGTTAAAAACCTGTTGCCTCAGGGACTAAGATGCGAGGAGAGGAGTCGAGAAGGTGCCATCAGTGAAATGGGATAAGCGGAAAGTATGTCAAATGCAGTAGGCAAAAATTACCAGCATTTTCTACTACATCTGGTTTGATTTGTCCAAACTGCTTCACCAATTCAAGATTGGACGAGCAAGTTATGACAGTTACTTTGCTTTGAGAATTGAGAGATATACTAGTTGTCAGGTTTGGGCTTGTCTGGGGATGCTGGTTTAAGCTTAAAATCACCTCGTAAGTTGTAGAAGTGTTTGAAACTAGATAAGGTTTCTACTTCCTGTGTATTTTTGGTTTGGACAGCATAGGCAGGTTTTGAACCTTTTATTTTGTTAATGCAGTTTAGATAAGTCTGGCAGGGTAAAAGGTAAGAAAACCCAACTAAACTCATGCCCTCTTTTCACCTGTATCCTCGGGCGGCCTACTCTATACCTTCAGGACATCCACGAATATGGCATTCAATACCGTTTCTTTTTTGGGTCTGATTCTCTATTTCTGTCTTAATTTTTATTTTATTTTTTATGTGGAGTTGGTGGTTGGAAATAACACAGCACTCTTCTATTCACCACGCACACACACTTCAATTCCAATAGCACTGCCTGCCTATTCCCTCCCCCGTTCGTCTTGTCTCGTCCTGTCTTGCCTTTGTTTCCCCCTCAGATCACTGCGGTGCAACACTGCCCTCCCTGGCTTATAATAGGGAAATCTAATAAAGAATGTCAGTTTAGCTTCCAGGGAGGGCCGGTGAGTATTAAAGTACTTGGCTGCAAGACTAAAATATGCATAAATCTCTTAAAAAGTTGACACCCCTTTTGTGGTGTTAAATGATGAGAAAAAATGCAGACAATAGGGGAAAAAAAGAAAAAGAACAAAAAAACACTGATCTAGAAGTTAAGACAACATGCAGAAACACTTGGTTGTGTTCTCCAGGTGACGTGGATCAGGCAAGGCAGCAGGCGGAGCTGAGTGTCCAGCTGGTGGAGGACGGCTGGTCGGACTCGGCCGGTCAGTCCCTGAAGCTTCGGGCCCTCCGAGTGCTGTGGAGGATCTACAGCCAGCTGGCCGACGCTCTGCTGGCTGCTGGAGACTCCAGAGAGGCCCTGAAGCTGCTCCATGAGGGCTACAGCATCACGAAACAGAGTAGGAGGAGGAAGGGTTTACCACAGAAACAGAAACATAGAACATGAACAGTAAAAAAAGGCAACATGAGCTCATTAAATCTTTACAGTCCTACATGTAAACTTTCATAAAGTTAGTCACGCTCTCAGCAGTAGGTTTTTAAATGCTTATTTGACAAAAACATTTACCTGCATGTTGTGTCACATTTCTGATGCAGGAAATTAAAACGTGTTGATCAGTAATCGCAGACTAGAAGCAGAGAGCGACAGCACAGTTTCAGTCTGACAGTGTGATGTAGAAATGAAACTATGCAGCGAGCTCAGGTTTAGTTTGTTTATAGGTCATTCATGAAAGAGATCAGATAGTATTTCAATAAATGAACAGTGGACTGTGATGAATGTAATTGTCATAACAGAGCTGTTGTTTTTTTTATTGATTTGATTTGATCAGTGTCGGAAAGAATGTAAAGCCACAGAAGACGAGATGTTTGGAGTAAAATATAAAAGTTATTAATGTCTGATTCAGCCGAGGACAAACAGATGGAAGGAGAGGCAGCGTCTAAACTGGGACTGGCCTATCAGAGCGCAGGAGACCACGACGCTGCCAAACAGGTGTGTTTAAATGGGAGCGTGCCTATGTTCCCATCCATCCATTATCTGTACATTATCTGTACGCCGCTTAATCCTCTGGAGGGTCGCGGGGGGGCTGAAGCCTATCCCAGCCAACTTAGGGCGAAGGCAGGGGACACCCTGGACAGGTCGCCAGTCTATGACAGGGCCACACATAGACGGGGAGAACATGCAAACTCCACACAGAAAGATCCCAGGCGTCCTAAACGGGACGCGAACCGGGGATCTTCTAGCTGTGAGACTGCGGTGCTAACCACTGCGCCACCGTGCAGC
Organism: Chromis chromis; assembly: GCA_900302755.1. NCBI lineage: Eukaryota > Metazoa > Chordata > Actinopteri > Pomacentridae > Chromis > Chromis chromis. The sequence goes on along the minus strand of OMNN01028531.1, from coordinate 587 downwards.
CCCCTATGTTCCCAGTTTTTAGAAATAATCGTTTTGTGAAGATAAAAACAAGGTTTTCGTGTAAATGAGAGGCCAAACCATGTGGAAATATGTGCATTTTCCCTTCATGTAAACGGGGTCTTGTGGGAACATAGGGCTGACCCCGTTTAAATAAGCGTTCTGTTTAAATATGCAGTATGTTTGTTGAACACTGAACAGGCCAGTTTGAGTCATTTCAAAATATACACCAGGAAATGTGAATCTTCCTTGTTGTTATTAAACTAAATTCTGTCAAATAATTTGGCTGAATTGGAGACTTTGATGTGTTTTCAGACCAGCTGAAGGTTTTGGTTTTTTCATTACGTTGGTTAGAAATAATAAAGAAGAAGAGAGATGTGAGTACTTCCTATTTGGTAATAAAATAGTGTTTGTGCAGCTCTTCAACTCCTGCATGCAGATTTATGGATCCCTGCAGGATTCAGAGGGTCTGGTGAAGGTCTACAAGGCTATGGCCGAGTCTTTACAGAGGTACACACACACACACACACACACACACACACACACACACACACACACACACACACACACACACACACACACACACACAC
>OMNN01028530.1:0-17863 GCA_900302755.1 Chromis chromis | reverse complement strand
GTTAGATTGGTGTCATATTTACAGGTTTCAATCCAAATTATGCATCAAGGCAGGGGAACACCATTTATTTTTGGTTGCATGTTCTTCTTGTGGATTGGACAGCAGCTGCAGCCATTCATTAATAAAAAAATGTCTTGTGATATTGTGACAATCCATACTGACTGTGTGGTTAGACTACAAGCTCAATGTTGTATCTGATGCTGAACACTGTGCCATGTTTATGTCAATCCCGGGCTCTTTGATATCACTGTGGCATGGTGTTGATCCTGGTTGGATGAAGAGTGAGGCCACCTCTTAGACACATGTTTAAAAATCCTAATATTTTTGCAGAGGAACATTGCATTGAATGCCACGGAGGCCGAGCATAAGCTCTCAGGTATGTGCAGCCTTGTTGTGATCGGTCACCTCTTAAGCACATCGATTGTAATGTAGCTGTACTGAGGTAGCATACAGGCAACAATCAGAAAGCCGGAGTCTGAGTGTTTAAAGCACACAGATTATTTGTCGGTGAGGAGAATTAATCAAGCTTGGAGCCTTTGGAGCTGTGAGTAATGAGGATGGAGATGGGCCACCAGGAAGATGTGATGAGGATTTAGAATGCAATTCATGGCAGGGAAGTACCCTATCTCAAAGAGATAGAGGCTTTTTCTCATCTACTTTTTTGCCAGTGGACAGAGACTTTTCAGTCATATCCCTTTCCTGTCTGATTTATCTCATACAGAAGATCGTGCAAGTTAAATGAGTTCTCCGACTATCACATTGAATGTGTTTAATACAGTACACGGCAGGACTAAAGTCAGTGGGAAAATACAGTTATCAGTGATTATGTGCTTTCATCTGCTGCACACAATATAAATTGCTTAGTAATTTTAATTAAATCCAGCTCCTTAGCATTTTATCTACAGTACATCTGGTACTTTAGCATGTGCTGTTGAAAATGGGCATGATGTCATTCTAGAAGAAGAAAAGTGAATTTCTACAACACACTGTCTGAATGTTATATAAAATTAGTTTTATTTGTTTTTATGCTTTAGACACTTGGGTCGTCTGTTCGTCTCATTCTCTTGAACGCCTGGAGGGAATATCTTCACTTGGACTCAACAATGAACTGATTAGATTTGGAGGTCAAATGTCAAAGGGCAGTGTGACTTCATACAAAAGCCATTCTTTTGAATGTGATGCATCAGGAAGGCCTGGAAGGAATTTGCCACAAACGTTCACATGGACTCAATGATGAACCGATTACATTTTGGTGGTCAAAGGTCACTGTGACCCCACAAGACACATTTTTGGCCTTAATTCTGGTATTCATACTCCACTTGTGAGAACGTTTCACATAAATGTCTAGCAGGATAAAATGATGTAGAGATGACATTTCATAGCCAAAAAGTCAGAGGTCAACTTCACTGTGATATCATGGCACAAAAACACTTTCCCATTTATTAATCTGCGCCATGACTCAGAAACAGAAAGGGGGAGATTGAGACCATATTTCACATTTGGTGTGATTCAGTGACACTGATCTTGGCTTATTTTTAAGTATTTTTTGGGGAGTTTTTCCCATTTTTATTGACAGAGAGAGAGACAGGGTGAAAGGGGGTATAGAGGAGAGTGACATGCAGCAAAGGGTCTTGAGCCGGACTCATGACCGCTGCTGGCGACCTGCGCCCACATGATAATGCCTTAACTCAGCGAGCTATACGGTGGCCCTCTAGTGTGTTATTTTAAACATCTGATGGCAACAGCCAGTTCATAAACTAAAGCAGATCATTTAAAGCAGCATTATAGATATTGAAAGCTAGATGGAGAAATTATGCAAAAAGCAACTCCACCAAAAGCTTGCAGATATGTAGCACAGTCTAGACTCGAAAATGCTCCAGGCTAGGAATTCTAAACGAATGGGTGTGCAGTAAATATCTGCAGTAACAGAGGTATATTTTGCACAGCAACCATGGAAGTAGTGCTTTCAGGGAAGGATCATCGAAGTATATGTACTGCACATTTCATATTGTCGTTGGTTAAGTCTAGAAAAAACAACATCATCATAACACACAACTGTACCAATTACTATTTTCGTACGTGGTGGGACATCTTAAAACAGTGTGCGTCTTCAGAATCAAATTAAGTGGTTTTATTTCAGTCATGACACACTGTTAGATAAACACCATCACATGGAGAATTCAATTACAGCTCCACTATAACATTTAAGTGCACCAACAAATTATTGATACCCGATACACGTTTGCTTAAGAGTACATTTCAAGCAATAATTCCAAGTCTACGGTTGTTTTTCGAACGCCTCTGTTTTGCATATACTGAACATTTTTATTTTTTAAAAACTACAGTTTTGATTTTGAAATGTAAGGCGACCGAGAGCAGCTGATTAGCTTATCTTAGCATGGAAATTGGCAACAGAATCTGTCCACCAGCACCTCTGAAGCTGAAAGCAATAGCTTCCCTTCTTATTACCACGGTGAGATTGCCAGGCAATCGGAGACTCCTGCAAGTCACTGCTATTGGTCAAGAAATGATCCGGCAAGTTACTCCTGTTAAAGCTGCTGGTTGGAGGTTTTGTTACAACTGAACAGAGCCTGTTTCCATCTCTTTTCAGTCTTTGCTAAGATAAGCAAACCAGCTGCTGTCTGTAGCTTCATATTTAGCAAGCAGACATAAGCTTGTTGCTGAGTGTATTGATCGTCTCACAGGAAGGGGAATAACTATGTTTTCCATAATGTCCAACTATTGATCTAAGTGGCACTTGAATTTATAAATAATCAACAATGACACATTAAAGAAACACATTTAAGACAGGAATCAAATGTGTGTCTCATAATTGAGGCATTATTCCACAAAATTCCATACTAAGTCGTACCAACACACTGTATGTCTGTGTCCTAATTTCAGCCGCATAAGCTGTTCAATTCAAAGCAGCATTTGTTTGGCCCTTTCTGCTGTGGACACCAGATCACCTCTGGTTGTTAGTAATCTCATCAAAAATAGCTTTTCATTACTGAGCAAAGATGCCTGGGCTGCTCTGGTCTGAAGCCCAGAAATGAGACACCCACAATAAATGGTACACATTTCATTCACCACCTTTCGCCTAAAAATGGCGATATACACCATCCATATGGCAATTCCTATCTTGGAGAGATGGCAATACAACAAATGCGAGTGTCAAAATCATACCACCTTCATTGCATTCCACTGCACAAGATGTCACGAGTTCACTGTGATTTACAGGCATCAATGGTCCATCAGCATTGCTGTGGCCATGTGAGAGGCACCTGATGTATCAAAGCAATCACAGCTCTTTGAGCAGACATGCTCTTCAGCGATGATGAAAAGGTGATACCATATAGAGTATAAGACACGATGAAGTGTCAGGCAGCTGTGATAAGATGTGATTACTGAAACACTGGTGGCACAGTCATCAATAAAACATCAAAAATTGTTTTTTAAGAGCAAGAGAATGTCTCACAGGCTCTTTTCACATAATGACATGTCACTTATTTTTATAGCACATGTCCAAGCTATCAGATTGCCTTAAAGATTAAATGAATCAATCAGAAAGCCGTAAAAACCCCAAAGCCTTGTAATCAGCCCCCTAGACAATAAAAACAGAGGGAAAACAAAAGGACAGCAACATTAGTAAAGACAAAATAAATATACCTTAAAGTGATTTTTACCTTTTCTCATGGGATGATCTAAATGACATCTTTTCTATCCAAGTAGAGTAGAAATATCAGATATTAGTCTAATATTTCAAAAATATTGTACATACACACAACAGTCACACCGATCAGTAACACTGATCATTTTATCACAGTGCAATATGGTGCTGGGAAACCTTTGGGCCTGAATTCATGTTACTTACGTGCCACCCAACTAAATGTTCCAGTTCAAGCACAACCCTATTGGCAGCAGCATTACCCAATGGCAGCGACCTCCCAGCAGAACAATGCAACACCGAAAAAATTACTCAGGAATGGCTTGAGGAACACAAGCAAGAGCCCCAAGATGTCAACTCTGTCTACAAACCCTCTAGATCCAATTCAATCAAGCATTGACATGATGCACTGGAACCAACCCGAAGGATCCAAAGGCCCTGCTGCCAATGTCCCAGTGCCAGATCTTCTAGCTGTGAGGCAACGTTGCTAAAAACCGAACCACCGTGCAGCTTGCTTTAGAAACATTAAGTCGTAAAAAGTATCATAAGTCTTACAGTATAGTCAAGTTTCTGGCAGCTTGCCTGGACCTTTTAACATTCTTGTCCTGAATGACCAAACTACTTTGTCCAATCCATGCATACCACAGATGAGAAATCTCCTTCATATAATTTATATTCAGACAGATCTAGCGAGTAAAACATTATCATAAATATTATCAGGGTAAAATCAATTGGAGTGAGTTAACATTAATGCTTCTATGTTTTACATGAATTCTCTGTGCTTTTCTTATATATCCCGATAGTTTTATTACGGTCACACCAATTTATTGGCACCATTGGTGTGAGTGTGTGTGTGAACAGGTGCATGAGAAACACACTGTAAAGTGCCTTGGAACCTAAGTTTTGAAAAGCTCTATATAAGTGTGGACCATTTACCATTTATTCCCTCAGCCAAATGTGAGAATGTTCTCAGTATCACACTAAATTATATCTGTGCTGCCTCACACTCACATTTTTCATGAAAACACATGTCCTTTTCTTAACTCCTGGCTTTGTTTGTCGAGGACTGAAAAGTGTTGAGTGTCTAAGTTTTTGTGTAACAACAAGAAAACTCGTGACATGTATCCTGCAGATTTTGCTGATGGAGAACATCCACTGTACAATTTTGACTTGTACACATGGAGATTTTTTAAAAGCACATCTGACAGGGATCTCTCCCCTATTTATATACTACTGAATATATAAAAGCTAGAGCATCTAGAGAGTTTTTGTTAATATTTCATTAATCTTGCAAGGCATAAGTTTGCACCTATCATTTGAATGTCACTACACAAAAACAGCAAACATCACGTGAATAAAAAACAAAAAAGTAGAGATCATGGACTGAATAATACAGCGGAAGTTAGTTGTGGCTCCCAACACATAAAACCAACTACAATTCAACCTATTGCTAGCTATCTTTACATAAACTAGGATTGTTCTCCATTCATTTTTGCGTTACTAGTACTTAAAAGGCTTGATCTTGTTAAGACAAATAATTTTTGATTGTTTAGAGGCAAAGATTTTTTGTTGTGTGCCACACTGAAGTTCTAATTGAGGCGCAGTTAGGAATAATTTCACTCCTTGTTGAAGAATGAGTGACAAGGCCTCAGCTGATGTACTGTTGAGGTTTCCCTCAGAAGAGCAATCTACACTACAGAGAGACAGGCCAGCCTGTCTAGTTAGCACCTCAGCGGCAGCTTTCTGTGGTTCCCCATGACTGGAATGAAAGCTATGCAGCATGACATTTCATCAATATAAGGAGGGTAGGCCGAGGGGGTTTAATTCCTAATCCAGCTGGTTTATGTGAGCTCAGGCCAACTTAAGAGCCTATTCAGATGCATTAGAGGTACTGCACGTGGAAGGACAAGCATGACAGGACGCTGGCACCATTTGGACCTTGTGCTAGTAGATTCTATGGCTGTTGAGGCAGACACATCCAATGTGTTGCAAGCTTGTATTTCCATCTATTATTCAGTCCAAGCAGTTTCCATGGTGTGCCATTTCACAGGAGCAGGTTTCGTGGTACTGGCACTTATGTTTTGGTCAAAATCAGAATACTATGGAGACGTAGAACATATTTTGTTCAACGGAAAGTATGTATAGAGATTAAAAGTTGGTGTTTAAAAAAAATACTATACTGGAAAGCTAGAAGTTTGGATATTTGATGTAACACTTATAGTTATCCATAAAAGTCTACTTATTAAGCACCAAAAATCAACACTTTCATATCAGAATCTCCAGATTAAGAAACATCAGGTCACCTTGTTAGGCTCAGGTCTGCATTATCAGACAACTTCCTCAGTCCAAGCTTTGTCAGCATGTTAGGGATGGTAAGTAAGTAAAACTTTATTTGTATAGCACTTTTTTAAAACAACATGGTTACAAAGTGCTTCACACACAAAGAGAAATAGATAAGAACAGATAGTTATAGGAAAACACAAATAAGGAAAACAGTGTCAACATGCAGATAAAAACTTTCTGACACAAGTGGCACACGCACACTAAGTGAGCACTGTGGCCACATATGTCACAAACAACCCCTTAGACACCTAACCAACACTTCATACACCATTACACAGACACAATATAGACGTAAATAACATCCATACACAAGTATATGCATACACACACATACTACACATTCCCGGATTAGCGAAAGGCTTGTCTATACGAGTGAGTTTTTAAAAGCTGCTTGAAGCTGTCTATAGAATTGGATGATCTGATGTAATGAGGGAGACTATTCCAGAGGGATGGGGCCAGGATAGCGAAGTCACGGTCACCTTTCATTGAGAAATTTGAGCAGGGGATGGATAAGAGGTTAAGGTTTGTTGAACAGAGTGGTCGTGAGGTTGAGTAGGGAACTAGGAGGTCAGAAATGTAACTGGGGGCGAGGTTGTGCAGGACTTTAAAAGTAATTAGAAGTATTTTGAAGTGAATGCGTGATTTTATTGGAAGTCAATGTAGGGATGCGAGTACTGGTGTGATGTGGGACCGATGACTGTTTTGTGTTAATAATCTGGTGGCTGAATTTTGAACTAATTGTAGGCGATTAAGGGAGGACTGACTGAGGCAGGTGAAGAGTGAGTTGCAGTAATCTAGACGGGAGAAGATGAAGGTGTGAATAAGGAGCTCAAGGTCAGAAGGGGAGAGATTTCTGAGTTGGAGAAAACAGGACTGGACAAGCTTATTGACGTGGTGGTTGAAAGACAGATGTTGGTCAAAGATGATTCCAAGGTTTTTAACAGTGGGTGTGATGTTTGAGTGGAGAGAACCAGATTGAACCAGATTGAAATTTGTCAAATATTGTATTACCTTCGACTAAGTTGAGAAGTTGATCTGTAAAAAAAATTTCTAGGATTTTGGATATGAATGGTAATTTGGAGATTGGTCTGTAATTTTCTGGTTGGGTTGGATCTAGGGTGGATTTTTTGGGAAGGGGTTGAACACTGGTAATTTTGAAATAATCAGGGATGGAGCCGGAAGTGAGAGAGTGGTTGATAATGGAGAGTACTCGGGCCCAGAACCGGGAATACAGATTTGATGAATCTAGGCAGGACTGTAAGGGCTTCACAAGATGCGCATATGGGCTACTGTAGTGGAAAGGCTGTGTAAGGACACTGGAGTTAGTTCTAACATTAGGTTGGGATGAATTGGTGGAGAGGAAGGTAAAACAGCCAGAGAGAAGTTTGATCTCAAACTATTGATCTTGCCAATGAAAAATGATAGGAAGCATTCACAACCGCTGGGGAGTGGGATTAACTAGTTGATTAATAGTACTAAACAGGAACCTCGGGTTGTGTTTATTTTTATTTAACAGGTCAGAGAAATTATTAGTTTGTGCATCTTTAATAGTCTAATTTAGTTTCAGTAACAGTTCCTTCATATGTAAATAGTGGACTTATATTCCTTTCTTTGCTGTCTGATATTGTCGTTGATCCAGGGTGTTTTGTTAACTGCTGGTGTAGTTCTTGAAATGTAGGAGGCAGCGATGTCAAGTGCAGAGGTACACAAATTGTTGAACCAACTGGCCTGTTTAGTTAATGTTTAGTGTGACAGACTGACTGTTGAAGATGTGGGAATGGATCGAGCGTTTCTGGGCTATTATGGTTGTTACTAGGGGTGCATCAAAAGTGATACATTTGTGATCAGAAATAAAGTCAAATTTATTTTGTGAGTTAGGTGAAATATCTAAGGTAAAAACTAAATCAAGAGTGTGGCCGCGGTTGTGGATAGGGCCAGAGACATGCTGTATAAGGTTAAAGGATTTGGAGATGTTTAGAAATTCAGTAGTAAATGAGTTCCATAATAGCTTTATCAAATTTTAATTAGTAATTCAGAAAATTCCTTGAGAAACCCTGTGTTAAGGTGTGGAGGTCTATAAATGATTGTACAGCAGATTGGATTGTCGCACATGATTTTAAAAGAGAGAATTTCAAAGGTTTTATAAAAATCTAAATTTAGAGGGATGCAAGAGAAAACATTTTTAAAGTATGCTAATATGTATTTGTGAGGTGTCACGTTACCATTGTGAGATGCAACATGTCTGGCATAGTGTTTGTGTTTCACATAATAGCATGATTACATTAGTATGCCACGTATAAAACATTAGCAATATCTACTGGTAGAAAGACACTTCATCAATAGCAAAAAGAAAGTTGTTTAGTATGACTTAAATGGATTAGATGCAAACCGCCATGAAAACAATATTAAAACATAAGTTTAATTACATGAACAAACCCCAAGTATGCTATATAAGGTCCTCGAGTGACACCCGGCCCTGGCCCGCCATTTAACTTAAAGCACATTGTTGTGGCTTCTCTCTGATGGCCCTGTGGGTGCCTCCAGGTACCCAACATTTACTTTTACACTGCACACATTTTGTAGCATTTAGCATTTACATTTACTGAGTTCAAAGTTTCCAACATTTGTTTGCATTTTATGGATGTCTGGTCAGTTTACCTCAAAGTGTGTCAAGGTGAGATTGTTCCTTTATATAATCTAATTTATTAGTGTGTGATTTTTTCCATTATTCTTTGCATGCCTTGATTGACAAAGTGGTTACATTCAAAATAAGGTCATTAAATTCTCTTTTTCTGCTGTTCTTTATTAAAAAATAGGTAATAAAAAAATCTCAAGTAATTATTCATAGACTAAAACATTTTATCATTATGCATTCTTCAACTACATGTATATCAGTCAGCTCTACTCTGTTCTGTAGTTGTTTCTCTAGACCAAAGTGGTCAACCAGAGGACCAACAGGCTGATGGAAAAAACAGCATTGCCATTTCTAGAGCCATGCTGCTAATGTGGCAAAAAACAAATTGGTTTCCATGGAGAGAACATAACAGGAATTAAATATAGTTACCTCCCATAAGGAAATTAGATCAGCAACTGCACAAACAAAGCGTGTTAAACATCAATGGCTGACTTTATCACATGCTGCAGGGGCATCTAGTCAATATTATCTTGTGCATTGTACGTGGCGCACATTATACATTTCAAAAACAGACAGAGGTATACACGGTTTATGTTATTATGGGATGAATGTAATGGACATTCTGGTATTTGACCTTGAGAGCATTAAAGCCTTGTTCTTCATTTGATCTTCCCTTTCCAAAGTCACAACTGCCTCAAAGCAATAACAAGAGGAGCTTATACCACATAAATGTCATAACCTTGATTATGTAATGTATCGTAATATAAGAAGCACACTGCAGACAAGGGGATAAGTGCCTTGTTCACAACATGTGATCTTCTCTAATATCCAGGCAAGGGCACAGTTCACGCCAGAATCCATCTGAATTTGCTTCAACATCACATCACCACCAAACTCAAAAGAGAGTATGACTTTAGGTCACATTCTTTCAGTATCTCCACAGTCCAAATTAATAGCATTGCTTCCCTGTGCCAAGTTACCTGCCAGCCACCACTTAAATCATCGTATTTTAGGCAGCTTTTAATGCTGCATGTTTGAAATTGCGCCCTGTGGTGCCAGCTCAAACTCTAATCTGTATCTTTTAAATAATAAGCCCCGTTGCCTGCATTTTCAGCAATTAACACTGCTTAACTGGAACTGATATCCCTACTAAAGTAAACTGCAGCTTCACTGTTTCGCTCTCACAGTTGTATCTGTATAGGATCTGTAACGTGGTATCTGTAAGAATCACAGACCACACAAACAAAATGAAGTCACCAATCATTTCCTGGTCAGCAGCTGTTCTCTGAAAGACGAGTACGCTGTCATCAGTAATTACTAGAGTAAGAGATAAACTTCGCCACTAACTTGTCATTGGTAGCCCTTCCCTCTCCCTCTGGCTATTCATCCTGCCTTACCTCATCCAGTGACCCCCACATCCCCCCCTCCACCCCACTACCCCTCAATAATAATAACCCACCCGCTTTGAGCATCCATCTGCCTCTCTTTGAGAAGTAGCCTCTCTCTGACAGTCGCTTGCAGGCAGCAAACGTGTTTTCCCAAAGGATTTAACATCCGGTAGAACCCAGGAGGCAACGAGTATAGACCACATTTATAAACCAGTCGACAGGTAAACCACTCTTCTCTGTCTGTTTGTTTGTGTCTGATCAAAAGGTACATCCTGGTCATGGCTCAGCCTTCAGTTCTTTATGATATCCAAATGGATTGTGGTTTAAGCGTTGATAGAAGTCGGACATCTGGGGGGGGTTTACAGGTTGCTCTGAAGAGGAATCAGAGGTTTCTACTTAAAAGAAGTTGGGATCAAAGAGATGCTTTATAAGTTTACTCTGCATGGTGATGTATAACAGACAGATTTTGTCCTTTGGATCATTACATCCTTACAAACCATGATAAACCACAAACTGCCGCATTGGGTGCAAATATCATTGCATCAATATGAACAGATAAATCAACAAGCAGCTGTAACAAAGATAAAATGACTCGTGCTGTATGTCACCCTGCACTCTTTCTATATTTGTCAGGCTATTATCTTATTTATAATTGGCATACTTTGACTAAATTGATGTATTAACAGCAACTAATTCTGAGCATCTTTCTGAGAATGAAGATAGTCGAGCAGCATCAGTCTGTAATCAAGCTTTGTACAACCATATTAACTTATCACAGGACTGCAGCTAACTATAGCTTTGGGGGCTGTGTTTCAGTGTTGGTCTTGAACTCACCTCTTAAGGTCTTTAGGTTTGTAAGCCCTCAGATGCATTCTAAAAATGATAACAATATACTTAATACTTTGTTTTGCATAACAGGTAACTGCTGCCATCCTTTTATGGATAAATCTAACGGGTTAAATCGATTTTTTGCACGTGAGGTACATGTAGTTCTCACTTATCACAGGAATGAGTAAGCCTGAGGTCATTAAAAAAACAATGACTTTTTGAGCTTTCTCTACATGAAAGTCTCAAAGCATGCCACATGTTCATTATTTATCTGCTCAAGGGATGCAGAAGGTATAGCAGTTTTATATTTGGTTCAGTTGTGGTACCTTGGGTCGCAAACTTAATTTGTTCTTTGACTCCATTCGCGAACCGAAACAATTTTTCCCATTGAAATTAATGCAAATCCAATTAATCCGTTCGCCTGCCCTAGAAACATACTTTTTAAAAACTTTTTTTATGGGTTTATGTGTGGCAAAAATATAGAAAGGAATTAAAGATGATTCACTGTATATTGATATTTATATTTATAACATAAGTCATCTCAGGACACTTCATGTAGTAAAGTGAAGACCTCACAATATTATATTATGGAGAGAAACCCAATAAATGCAAAAATTCCTTTTGAGCATCTTTTTGACAATGAGAAGAAAAAACATCCCTTTAATGGGAAAAACCTCTAGGAGAACCAGGCTCAGAGAGGGCATCATCTGCCTGGCCTGGTTAGGGTGAGGATAAATGTGAGAGAAAAGGACAGTAGAGTGAGGACAGACAAACAATGCATAAGAGAACACTGGGGAGGTTGGTGAAGCCAGTAACTGCAGACTAGAAAAGCGTAACTCTGAGTCAGCGATCACTGTAGAGAGAACAAAACACACACTACAGGAGAAAGAAGACCCAAAGCCAGAGACATGTAATAACATTATATAAATGTGTGGCGTGAAAGAGAGGAGAGAAGAGTTGCTCAGTGCATCGTGGGAAGTTTCCAAGCAGCCTTGGCTCATAGCAGCATAACTAAAGGATGGTTCAGGGTCACCTGAGCCAGCACGAGGAAGCCTGCACTCTGAGAGCAGAGTGCACTATTGGGACAATGTGGTACAATAAGGTCTTTTAGATGTGATGGAGTCTGATCATTACGAGCTTTGTATGTTAGCTGTCTGAATGAGGCTCTGTGGTGCTGAAAAACTGAACTAAAGCAAACCACTAACAGAACTGTTCATCTTTTCTGGACTGTTCTTTTCTTTGCAAATTACCACACAGCAGTAAAAATAAATATATACGAAACAGATGTAGAAAGCTAATACTTTATAATGCAAAGTAACACTGATGCTTTGCCTTGCGATTGGTTCTAATGATTTCTTTCTGTTTGCAGGTTGCCCTTTTGAAAATCAAATCCCTCCAAAATGTGGACAAGAGGGAAGAACACGGGTTCGGCTGGCAGACGAAGTACAGTGCAAAATTTCTAATATTTTTCTGCCTTTTCCTCTTCCATTATACTGAATATCTTACAGACATGCAGTCTGCTGCAGCCGAGTCAGGCAAACATTGTCAAGAAAAATTATGAAAATGACCAGTTACATGCTTCCTCGGAGAAGACATCAGCCAGATTTAGCATAATGGGCTGTCATGTTATTTTATGATACATTTCCGGTATGAATAACATTTTCAAAATGTTAAAGATAGCTTTATTGCTTTAACATTTTGTAAATGTTAAAGATGGTTTTAGTGATATCAGAGAGGATGTGTTTTATGGGAAACTATGCAAATAGTTGTACTACTAAATACTGCAGCCTAGAGGTCATGTGATAATAAAGATTCAAATCTTTATTAGTCCTTAATTCCAAAAAAAAAAAAACGGCAGTAGTCAGATATTTGGGCCAAAAATACTTTGATTCAGTTGCATTGCTTAGAGAGAGGGGAAAAAACAACCTTGCAATGGAAAATGGAAGTGAAATACACAGGTGGAAGAAAAATCGATCTATACATGGTGACTATTTTGAACCAAAAAGATTTTCAGCATTGGTTTGTAACACTGTTTGTTGGTGATTATCTGTAATGAAAGTGGACATTAGTCTTTGACACAAGCTAAGCTAATTACTGTCTCATATACAGTTAACAATGTGGAAGATAGTTCATCACCAAAAGTGGTGGGAAATGAGCCGCCACTAATCCTGCCAAAATATAACATATAGATCAACAAATAATTAAGAAGGCTGAGCCTTCTTAATTGAGGGCAAAAGAAGAGCCAGTATTAGAATTACATTCATCAGATGGCCAGAAAAAGAACTTGACAAAATGACAACATTGTATTCATGACTTTCCCTGTTGCTCCCAAGTGGTCAAAAAAACCCTGATGAAATGATGTACAGTACAGTTTGTTGGGCTGACCTGAATACCATTTTTGGAGTTTTAAAGCTTCTGTGAGAATTATTCGATTCATAACTTAGACTCTAGAGATGGGGGGACCAAGAGAGATGCTGGATACACACTACAATAACGTGCTAAATAGTCATAATTGATAACCTATGATTATACTTGGTAACATGCAGGAACCAGCTGCAAAGACGGCTAACAGTTTTCATGCCATTTGCTAAACTCATTGTAGATTTGTGATTCTCTCCATTTTGTGAGTCATCTTCACATATCTTGATGTTATTCCAGACCTCAGATTGTATACAGACTCTTTGAGATGTTGCTAGCATAGCTGCTACTTAAGCTACAAGCTACGTAAGCCTGTCATGTGATCACGTGTCACTGTCCCACTGTCACTGCTGGTAATGTTAGATTAGATATGTGATGCACTGAGATTAAATGTCCCCGTCTGATAATGACTGAGGTTGATGCACCATGAATGATGTTGGATTAATACGTCTTATTTCATGTTCTTGCATATATCATAAAAACAAAACAAAGCATCCAAACGCTGACCAGGACATCAACATGGCAACAGTCAAAGCTCCGAAGATCTCAGGTCGGCCCCCTCCATTAACTTGTAGGATTCACTGGACCTTTTACTGACAGGCACTTGGACATCCAGTTGGCTAAATGTTTCCCAGGCTTCAGTGATAAACTGAGGAGAAGAAAACATCCCTGGATTACAGTTGCCAGTCTGCTGCCCTTTACTGTGACCCACTCAGCGCTTCAGTTTATTCAGGCCTGATAAGCGATGCATTTCAGCGCTGCAACCATTTAGTCGCACTTTCTTGTTCAGAAGCAGTGACCTCTTGTACATTCAGTGTCTGTCAGTAATGTTAACTGATGCTAGCAGTTCTTAAAAGAAACTGATTTATGAACTAAACTCAGGGAGCATTAGACAAGAAGTCGCTGACACAAACTACATGCAGGCGATGTTCATTTACAATAATAAAAAGGGAAGCTGACATTAATCTAACACTGCTAATGTAACACATAAACTTGTTAATGTTACTTTGAGTTGAAAAATCTTCCAACTTGCTGCCAGTATGAATGAGTAAGTTCCAGGATTAATGAGGGCGCTCCATCTAAAGCTCCTCTGAATGCTCTCTATGGAAATATCACTGTATTAATGATCACCAACAATTTAGCATCTCCTCTTTAGCTAAACCCAGGACTGTAAAGAGGATTTTAGCGAACAGGTGAGAAGATCATCTTTTGACAGAGCTGCTGCAATTACATTTAAAAATTCATTGTTATTTCTGTGAATTGTCTATTTATTACCAAAGCATATCTCAGCAATGCAGCAAAGACGTAAAAAAAAATATGGATGAGGCGCATTGCATGTTGATTTTGTATAGGTGCTGTTAAAACTTTCAGCAGGGAGCACCGGTGCTACTATATGGAGCCCTGCATTTCAACATTTGCCTGCCTAGGTCTTCACTTCCAGCCTCTCAAACAGCTGTTTATGTCAGTCTCAATTATTTATCTACTCTCTTTTTATATCTATCCTCCACATAATCCATACACCTACACTAAATTCAAGCAAATGTCTCTCCCACTTCAAATAATCATCAACATTACCACAAGTATAAGGAAACGCCTGCAGGGCATGACCTGCAATTTCACAGGTGCAACCGGTACAGAACATCCTCTGCTGAACAAATATTACATATATATATGTGTTCACCCCTACAGTCATAGCACTACATTCCCTCACGGATATCTGTCTAACATATGCAATTTCTTTTCATCCAGATTTCTCCCTCGTTCACCAATATATTCAACATTTTAATGAGGTGTCTGGCAACAAGTCAGGTGACATCAGAGAGCTTGTTTATTCTCTACTAGACAAACATAGAAGGTTTTTTTTTTGACGTTTCGATGAACTGCTGCACTGTATGAACACAATACAGAGGCACAGCCATCATTATGAATAATGGAATAAATATTGAATAATACATTAAGTATTATTGAATTCCGTGTTCGCTTGTGACCTGTCTTGCCTTTGTGTTGATAACCTGAAACATTCATTTACTACCTTAAAGTAGTGACACACTTGACAGGGTGGGAGCTCTCCTATTTCTGTCCTTGTCATAATAATCATTAATCCCTGGATTAATTTTGTTCTCCATCGACTCCTGTGTGATCCTCCATCTTTGCACATTCTGTGCCTGATGGGAAATTCTTTTTAGCAGCAAAGCAGGTAGGCAGAGGATCACAGAGTGGATTTCATGCATTGCTTTTTGAAGTAATTGAGTGAACTCGTGTGCAGTCTATGCATTTAACTTTGTGGGTAATGTACTGAATGTGTACTGAAGTTAAAATGATGACGATTGAAGGAAAGAAATCTGCAATTATTTTGATAGCTGATGAATTGTTTAAGTCTGGGGGTCCAAATCTTATGACTCTTCTGTATAAGATCCAGAAAGATTGGTGATGAAATGACACTGGATCAGTAAAACTCCTCAACAATAATGCATGATTACACACCAAATGCTGTATCTTTTGTAACTGAGCCAGTATGAAACCAAGGCAGACACGACTCAGACAGTTAGTTCATAAGTTCTTCAGACATATTCTTACATTTACACTAGTTGTATAAACTGTGTACTGGAGAAAACAAGACAGAATCTATATTTGAGATCACAACCTACTTTGCTACTGTGATATGATTTAGGGAAGACTATTTCAGCATTTCAGTACCAATGTTCCTCCAAAAGCAGCACACAGAGAAAAGGATGCAGTTTGCATGCCAAAATCACAAAACACCTTTCTTGTTCAGTTTTCCCTACAATTTCACATCGACTACAAACTGAAATGTCTAGAAAAATAAAACCATTACTGCGATGAAAACTGACTAACAGCTCAGATAAATGAGACTTGGTACATAATGGATGTAATATGGGTTTTGGCTAAATGTTAACAGGAGCTACTCTGAGTTTATTAAATAGCTGCAGCATCAGACATCAACGGGATCCAGAGTGTCTTCAAAGAGAGAAAGTTGCATTTATATTATCCCTGACATGGAGACTGCATCGATCAGAGTCTAGAAGGAAGTCACACTGTGTACTTTTCCTTACATCAGACAGATGAGCTGTTACACACAGTTTGGCCACAACAGTTAAATCATTTGTCACATAGCGGCCGTCCTCAGGTTCAGTCCTGAGCTCCTTTACGGCTATCGCAGGATATTTTTAATTTACTGTTGGTAAAGTAGTTGTTAGGTTATCATCATGCATGGACAGAATTGTTATACATCATAAATAACTCAGGGTATTAGTTATGTGGACAGCTTCCCATTGGTTTGGATTAGCTATTTTGTTTATTAGTGCATTATTACATATTATACAACACTTGGTACTGTCAAATCTCACATCTAGGACATATGACTCACGTACCGTGGCTCTCTCCATCACTTGGTGGGTGAAGCTGTGAGGAACATTACCGTAAAGTGACCTGTGCCTGAATTACAAAATACCATCACTTTAACAGATTAATGAAAACAGAAGTGTTATGTATTTAACGTCTGAAAAAGGGCTCATGATAGGGAAGTAAGCCAAATAAGTTCCAGACCTTTCTAAAGAGATCATTTGCTGCTTTTCTCTGTTTTAACTCATTATAAGTGGAATATATTTGGCTGTTGGAGTGTTAGTGACACAAAACAAGCAATTTCTTCACATCACCCTCAGCTCTGCAAAGCTTACTTAACTTACAGCTTATTTAATACTTGAGTTTTTCAGGATTATTTTGAAATTTTGTTGACATAATGCTCATATAAAGAAAGAATATTAAAGCAAACAACAGATATGTAAGATGTGTAAGAGTAATATTATCCCTTGCAATGACATGAGACATGTTTTCCTTTTGACGCTTTAGATTTTACCATAAAACCATATCTGACAGTTAGGGGTGTTGATTTTCTACTTTATTATCCCAACTGGCATTAATGAGCACAACTGGTACGACACAGGAGCAAAAGCTGACACCTAAACATTTCAGCAAAAGTAAAAACCTGCAGTTGTCACTAGGAGCAAATTCTAAACTCAACAGGAAAATAATGGGCTTGGACAGTTACTTCTTTCAGCATACACAGAGATTTGTGTGCTGTACTTTGCATTTGTACAGTTGCCAGGAAGTTAATGTTGCTGTCAACATGCACACAAATCATCACTGGAAATATGTTTGACATTCCTGACATCTACTGGTAGCAAAAGAAAAATCACTTCTACTGAAAGCAGCAAAGTACACCGATCAGGCATAACATTATGATCACTCGCCTAATATTGTGTTGGTCCCCCTTATGTGGCCAAAAATGCTCTGAACCATTGGGCATGGACAAGAGGACCTCTCAGGGTGTCCTATGGGGTCTGGCACCAGGACGCTGGCAGTGGATCCTTTGGGTACTCTGGCTTGTGCAGTGGGGCCTCTGTCCATCAAACTTGTTCCACTGCATGCTGTTGATGCTTGATCAGAATGGGGTCTAGGACGTTTGGAGGTCAAAACAACATCTTGGGCCATTGTCATGTTCCTCAAGATGTTCCTGATTGTTTGATGTTGTTGCCATGTGGTGGGGTGCATTTTCCTGCGGGG
>OMNN01028529.1:0-19595 GCA_900302755.1 Chromis chromis | reverse complement strand
GTGCGTGCGTGCGTGCGTGCGTGCGTGTGTGCATGTGTGTGTGTAATCCAGGCTCCTTCCAGACCAGACAGTGTTTTCCAGTGTGGTGTGGCTGTTGCATTCAGTGCAGGAGCAGGGCAGTTCTGCCTTGCCTCCCTCTGTGCTCCGCTCTGCCCTCTACCTGCTGGCAGTGACACAGGACAAGAACCCCAGCCTTGACGGGGTAATTCTGATCACTTCACAGAACCACAGAAATCAAGACACATTCTGTCACTTGCAAAAGTAGCAAAGTAGCTGTATTGTACACAGTCAATATTAATGCATAAGTTACATTTGAGTTGTTTCAGGCTTTTCAGGAAAACATCCATACCTTGGAGAACATGATCCTTTTAAAGATTTGTCTTATGATGCCTCAAGACTCATTTAGATATATTTCCAGTGTTTTACCCATTTACCATGCACCAAGCTACATAGCAAATCAAATATATTTATACAGCAATTTTAACAACAATCTGAGTTGACTAAAGTGCTGTACATGTTATCAGATAGGCAGCAAACATACTAAATAATATACTAAAACAGGCAGAAGAGGATAGCAACTTTAAGATCAATTTCTATATTGAAAATAAATGTGAAATATTAGGAGCAAGGGCAGCCAAAATTGAGAAGATGTGTGTCTTTAGGTTATTCGTGAAAATACTAATGGAGGAGGAATTTGATTCCACAGCTTTGGAACTGCTACAGCATTTTCACAGCTGAGGCAAGTGGTCTGCCTCAGTTCTAAATAATCTATTTTATTTTTTTTGTTCTGTTCTTGTTCAGCAATACAAAAAAATATCTCCATTCATATTTTTTTGAGATAGTTTTACTGACACGTAGTGCCATATTAAGATTTTATAAAGATGAAGGTGTTCACAGAATGATGTTTTTCCTGTTCACAAAGAAAGAGGACAGCATGTACTGGAGCTATAGTTCTGTATGATTTTACATAGAAATCATTAATGTGAAGGCCATGAAATACTCAGAATCAAAGCTTGACAGCTATGACAGCTATATTCATCTCTATTGCAAAATCCATGTTGTGCATCAACATAATTCTGAAAACCCCTATGGAGATTGTGAGCAAAGCCTGCACAGAAGAGGGTCACTTGGACCTACCACTTGAGCCAGACCTGGGGATGGTGTTCCAGAGCTAGCACCTGGTGGCTGAGCAGCCTGCACAATTTGGCTGGTCTCTCCCTGAAAATGCAAGCTACTGGGACCATGTGGGTTAACCCCCTGCAATGTCCAACATAGAGGGCAGGTGCAATGCCATTCAGGCTTTTAGAGAGGGCAGGGAAGCCTGCGGTGTCACAAACCCCTGCATTACAAACTAGCTTTTGAAATGTGAAACTAAACCTCACTCAAGATCAAAGGAGATGGAGCTTGTGCAGGAGGTTGCGAGGTATTGATAAGATCTTGAAGTCTTCTCCACTTACAGTATTGGCTGTGGAGCCAAAATCCTCAATAAGGGGTGGTCCCTCTCTTACTGAGGAAGGCAGATGGGGGGATACCCTCTGCTGGCAGCTATACATTTGGAGTTTGTCCTAGTAGATAAAGGGGTGGCCTCAATGCGACTTTAGGTTTCAGAGAGGAAAACTTTGACTGTTGTGTGTGCTTATGTATCAGCAACAACTCAGAATGTTAGACCTTCCTAAAGCCAGTGGTTAGGGTTCTAGAAAGGAACCTACATACAGACTCCATAGTTGTACTGGGGGACTTCAATGCTCACATTAACAATGACAGGGGAATCTGTAGTTGAGTGACTGGGAAGAATGACCTGCCTGATTTAAACCTGGAAAATATTATTGTCCATAACAAACCATCTTCACACTCAAGGATCTAATAATTGTACTTGGTATGTCCATATGTTCTAGACACTTGGATGAGAAGAGATGATGAGCTGAACTTATCACCAACTGATAGTGAGTTGGCTGAAATGGCAAGGAAAACTGATGGACAGATCTGTCAGACCCAACCATACAGTGAGGTTGTACAGGGAACCAATGACAGAGGTCCCTGTTCAGAAATATTTTAACTTCCAACCCTTATAAAATTCGCTTGAACGTCATGCCCCAGATGAGGTAGGGGACATGCTGCTCAAAAAGACCCAGCTCAAAACCTTCACTGTGGAAGCAGACAGAAGCAGCTGTGGTCAAAAGCTTGTTAAGTCCAGACATTGGAGAAACCTTGTGGTGACCTTCCCTCACCACCTTTAGGGGCTGGTTGGCTCTGGGGACTCCTGACACAGCACATAGATACCAGCAGGCAAAGTAAGAGGACTGAGGAGTGTGTGCCAACTTTTATACATTTTATACTTATTAGTCTCCCTGGGGAAGTCCAACAGTTAAACCTCAGATTGAGAAGGAACAATGCAGATTTTGTCCTGGCCGTGTGACAGTGGACCAGCTTTTCACCCTCTCACAGGGGACATGGGATTTTAGTATTTCTTTCTAGATGTGTTTTGTCGGACTAATGATTGTCTTCGTCAAAATACTCTGTGGGAGATCCTTTGGGATTATGAGGTGCCACGGCCACTACTGCATAGCATATGGTCTTTATACACCTGGACCAAGAGGTGTGTCCAAGTACTGATCACTATGTCACTATGTCTATGCTTTTTGGAGTTGATGGCACCATAACATTTATGCCTCTAGCAGGAGCTGGACCAGTTGGTGAGTGTAAAGTGGTGGATTTGTGGATCAGCGCCACCAAGTCTTAAGTTCATGATTCTCTAACGAAAAAGGATGGCTTGCTCTGTCAAGGCAAGGGGAGAGAATCTACCCTAGGGGGTGGGTTTAAAGTATCGCATTCTCAAATGTCAATGGTACAAATGACATTTTCTCAAAAAAATGTGCTTTATTTCAAAGAATATGACACATCCTCTCTGAAATTGCTTAATGGCATATATTATGTTTACCATGAATTTAAATAACTATTAGATTACTGGAGACGGCTCTACCTCAGTAGGGTTTAAAAGGAGTCTTACATTTGAATTGTAAAGAAAATTAGAATTCAGAACTGTATTTTTTTTAAAACTTGAATAGGCATACTTATCTCAAAGAACGTACTTTGAGTCTTTCTATACTGTCCTACCCAAGGCTCCTTTGAACTGCGTCAGCAAGGCTCTTTCCTCCTGCCAAAGCTTCTCTTCCCTCTACTTTCACCATCCTGCTCTCCTCCACTTCATCTGTGGCTATCCAGACCTAGCAAATAAATTTGGGCCCCTGGTTTTGGAACTTTGGTTGGCCAAGCAAGCACACCACACAGATGCAGAGCAGAGAAAGGTAAGGGTACATCTGTTACACTTCTATCTCAGACTTGCATGTGTTTGACAGTAAATAATTTTAATGCTTTGATTGAACTCCCTTGTTACATTCCAGCAGGTTTCACTGATTAATTTGACTCTAACAGAGCAACTGTTAGAGATTCATTAGAGAGTGTTTTTTTTAAATTCCCTTTGAACTCTCACAAATTAAAAACAGTATTGATGAAAAGGTGGTTGGATTTCACTCCTGGGTGCAGGCAGACATGCAGAGTAAGGGTGAGAAGAGAGAAAGCCATGCAAATGAGGCGCAGGATCAGGAGCCAGACCCAGACACCATGGAGCTACTGGCTCTGATAGACAAGTATCCAGCTGTCATTCTGACCCTGCTGGTGAGAACCCCAAATACGAGCTGAAATTTAGGAACTTGGCCATTTAAAAGTGAAAAACATATTTTAATGCTGGCTGATGTGCTGCATTGTTTAACACCTAAGCAGAACTATTTGTAAAGCCTGAAGCAAACATTTAATTTGTGTCCCAAAGCTGTGTCCCATTTGTCGTTAACCTGCATTGTGCAACTGGTTGACTTCACTGCATACTGCTTGTACCAAGAGATACTCTAAATTAAAAGTTATGACAATCTTTTTAATTGACTGTCTGTATGACTACAGGACATGGTTTGCACAAGAGAGGCTCCCCTGGCAGAGCAAGTTCTGGGTGTAATGGAAGTTTTCTTGCACAGTCAGAGAGACTATGACACAGACTTGTGTACAAATCTTCGAACAGCCCTGCTCCAGGCATTGCAGCGAGTTAGTGTGGAGAACGCAGGCCATCGGCTTGGACAGGGACACGCTACACACGGTAAGACATAATCTTACAGAAATGTATAGATTTATAGAGGTGAAGAAAAACAATCTTATGGCAGAAATCTGTGTAGGGATGTGTGTAACTATTCACTATCAAGCGCTTGAAAACCAATGAAATGAGCTGTTCTGAAATGGAACGTATAGAGCAAAGTGATTTCATGTAATTTAACAGTAGAAGTATTTGGGGAATTTCCAAATCAATCAGAATCGCCATTAAACCTTTTTAGTAAAAATTTTGTATTTTTAGAAAAAAGCTTCATAGAAAGTTACTGAAAATCGGAAGCAGTTTTAACTAGAAAATAATAATAAAATTGAATCATCTGTTCCTTGTCCCATTATCAACATTTCCTGAAAATTTCATCAAAATCCGTTCATAACTTTTCAAGTTATCTTGCTGACAAACGGACAAACAGTCAAACAGACAAACGCCGGCAAAAACATAACCTCCGATTTGCGCTTCCAAATACTGGTAATCGATCACCTTGACTATGAATAATCAGTAGCAGCCCTGAAAGAAACATTGGTTGACCCCCTAATTCTTATCCCTAATATTCATACAATTTCTCTGTTGTATCTGCTGTGTGTTTTGTTCTTAGATAAAAAAACACAATAGAGTTGCTCGTCAATATGATTGAAATGGCCAAATATAAATGAAGTGGTGCGTACTGACTTACCGATTGTGCAGTCACAACATTTGCTCCCACGAAAGATGTTTCACGCCACATTGGAAGTCCACACACCAAACACACTCCTAAAACACCCATCAGACACAGCGCCAGGCCCCCGATCAGCCTGCCCTGCCCCCCCATTTCAAAACCAACAATGAACTAAAAAGAAGCTACAAGAAACAGGCCAAAAACATTAACCTTGACTCCAGAATAAAGAAGAATTTGTATTGTTTTTTAGAGAAAAAAACACAGGATTGCATTTCTCTTGTCTTGCTTCTGAAATAGACTGAGCTGCTCTCTTCAGCTGTTTTGTTTTGCTATTAAGTAGTCAGATGACACAAAGATCAACTAGGATGTGCAAATGTGGCAGCTTGTGAGCTGAGTAAATATGAAGAGGGGATTCAAACACCTCTCTGCTAAAACAAAATCTAGTTTTTCAGGCTCTTGTACACATGGAAGTTGATGTAAAGTGTGGAGTCTCACCAAGTAACATACTGTATGTTCTCTTTCTGTTTCTTTGCAAATTGAAATATACTAAATTATCGTTGTATATATTTGTAGTTTTAAACAAAATACCAAAGAACAGAAAATGCAGGACATAGGCTCGAAGATACAAATGTACAAAGTGAATTTATTGGTCTGTAATACAAAAAAATACAAAAATGAACAGTTTAGTCCCCTTGACATGACCGGCAACAGCACAGCTTCACAAGCGCAGTTCAATTTGTCAATATCTGTGTGAACTGAGACATGACTTTTTACATTACAATTGAACTTTCATTTGACAACAGTGATATTAACTTTTTCTTTAGCTTATTGATTTGCGTTTTCCCATTTCAGTTTCTCCTGGCACTGAAATACAGTAAAACAAAAAGTAAGCAGCTAAAAAAAGAAGAAGACTTAGACTATGATTAAACAAGTCTAAAATACATATTCTTGCAGTATTTATAATTTGTGCTATATATACAAAAATACTTCACATAATCTTCATGCAGCATTCTACTAGTAGCTCAAAAAGATTTCACTTTTTATTCTTCACTTTAAAAACATAAACACTGCATGCCCTGGACATGTTATTTATAGTTAATATCAATATGCTACATGCTTTATGCAGATATGAATCTGATTTGTTGCAAAATGTCAGTATAGTGCAATTAGTATTGAAATTAATGAAGAAAATAGAGCTTCAATCAGAGCCCAGAACTAAATAAAGTCAATCACAGTAAGCGGTTATTGTACATTTTCAGCTACAGTTTGTCTGATGCACAGTGCCGTGTGCTCCACTCTGGTTTCTTCCTTTCTCCTCAGCATCTGTAGGTGGTACACAGCACACTTCCTCCGATGACGAGCAGAGCTCCGGACGCCCAGCCCACATATATGGAAGCTCCGAGCTCTCCCCTCCTCGACTCTGTGGGCAAAGGGTTGTAAAAACCTGTGATGATGGTGTGAGCCGACCAGCTGACTGGAATAATGCACAGGAGCCCCGCTATTATAAACACCACGCCTCCAGCCAGGCCAACGTTGGCTTTGGTCAGCCAGTCGTCACGGAAGAAGTTGGTGCAGCGAGCCCCGACCACCGTGAGCCCGATGGCCACCACGCTGACACCAATGGAGGCACAGACTAGAGCCCTGGAGGCCTGCAGGTCTTGTGGTAAAGCCAGAACGGAGTCATAGGCTTTACATTGTGATTGTCCCGTGCTCTGGATCACACAGTTCATCCATAAACCCTCCCAGAAGACCTGAGAGGTGATGATGTTTGCCCCAACGAAGGCCGTCACCTTCCACATGGGCAGCCCACAGATAAGGATGGTGCCAAGAAAGCCGATGATTGCCAAACACAAGCCAACGATCTGATTCTGCATGTTGACAAAAAAACAAAAAAATCCAAGGATCTAACTTTATCCACAAAGTGAAAGAAACAAAATCAACCTTCAGTTGAGCTTAAGATCATTTTTACTACGAGCTTTCCCTCGGCTGGAAACGCTGCTGGTAGTGTTTTGCTGTTTGGTTTTGCGCTGCAGGTATGAGAAGTGCAACAGGGAGGAGACTTGCTAGTTTGTGGGTCAGGTTTCTTGCTTGTCCAGATTCCTGCTTGGCCTGAATGCGTAGGAGGAGAAAGCAGCTTTGTGATGCAAGACAAAAGGCTTTGATCACAAATTTAAAGACTGAAGCACAAAATTTCAGCCACATCCAGCAATGTTTGGACGAGAATGCACATTTTGTCAGTTTCAATACATTTAAAACTGACATGACAAACTACATGACCTTTCCATCCTTTTCCAACCTACTGCTTACATGATAAAAACATAAAGTCAGTGCATAAAATCTCAGCTCTCAAAAGGACAAATCGAGTTATATACTGTGAGCAAATTAAATTCATCCAAAAGACCAGATTGTTAACCAAATAAAAGATGCAGAATATCTTTTAATCTATGATACATTAAGCACTAAAGTGCTTTAAGCATATAAGAATGATGTGTAAACCTTTGAACTGGGACTGATTAAATTAAATCAATTCAATTCAGTTCTATTTATATTGCGCAAATTCACAACATCATCTAACAGCGCTTAACATAGTAAGGTACAGACCTTACAAATTATAAGCAGAGAACAGAAAACCCAACATGGGGGGGATTGGAGGGGAGTCAGACAGAACCTGAACCAGACTGAACCTGCTTCGTGAGAGATCTTCATGTTTTTGTCTCTTTAGCTTCAACTTATCACTTTCTGCAGCCACAATTCTGGACAAAAGTAGGATTTTTTATTGTTTGTAGAATCTTCATGCACAAGTGTAAATCACAAAATGATGCGTTCATTCCATTTTGTTGCCTCATTTTAAAGAGCCATCATTAATGTTATCAGTAAAACCTATTTATTTCCTGCTATGATTTAAAATAAAGACCCATCATATGCTCAGTCTTCAATCAATGGAGTGCCAGTCATGGTTGGCACTCATGTTTTATTTCAAAATAAGAGCCTGTTAAAAATACAGTCCTGCATGATCAAATCCAAATTCTGCCTTTAACAACCAAAGTAACATCCTAGTCTGGATTCAACAAGTGGCTTAATAAAAAATTAAATGCATCAAAAAGAAAATCATGAGTACAGCTTTGAGTTTTATTTTGAAAGTTTTAAGTGTATGTACTTGAACACCGTTCCTTTGATTTAGACGTGATCCATCCGTTTGCAACCAAACACCTCACTTATGAGTTATCCATCTTCCATTAAATGACTTTTAAAGGCTTTTGTTTAAGCCAGAGGTGCCCAGTCCTGGTCCTCAAGGGCCACTACCCTGCATGTTTTAGATGTTTCCCCTCTTCCAACACACCTGATTCAAATGGTCAGCTCTGCAGAAGCCTGATAACGATCCTGATCATTTGAATCAGGTGTGTTGGAAGAGGGAAACATCTAAAACATGCAGGATAGTAGCCCTCAAGGACCAGGATAGGGCACCCCTGGTTTAAGCAATGACCGGAAATGGCACCGGTGGAATGTTAAAGCCACTTAGTGACTCCCCACTTGAAGCAGAACGTCTCAATTTTTATAAGAGTTTATTGTGCACCAGAGTGTAAGGACAACAATTCCCAGCAGGGCCTGTTCTGCATTCTAGTTCAGAGACATTAAAGGTCGCTATAGAGAATGTTAAGCACCTGCACTCACCTGAATAAATGAGCTACAAGATAATCACTGATGCCCGCATTTTCAAGTTTGAGGTCAGGTTTGACAGAAAACCAGCTTGGGGTTTTAAAGCCTTTAAGACAAACCATTTCATTTATTTATAAAAAGCAGCACCACAAAGAAATTGTATCAAAGTTTCATTTATTAAAATAATCATTAAAAGACTTCAATACAAAGTTAAGACAATTAAAAGAATGACTTGGAATTCAGTCCAGTATCCTGGTGCGAGACACGTGCAGAATTTCAGAATACTTTCACTCATTTCAGACGTAGGCTCCTCCGCTGCCTGTTGAGCGAGGAGCAGAGTATTTGGCAGAGTATCTGTCATCCTTACGCTGCGGACATTGACAGCAGAGGAGAGCCCCTCCGATGAGCAGGAGTCCTGCAGATCCCCAGCCGATGAACAGCGATGCTCCCAGCTCCCTCCTCTGTGCGTCGGTCATGATGGGGTTGTAGAAGGTCCTGATGATCTCGTGAGCAGACCAGGACACGGGGATAATGCACAGGATCCCACCAACAATGAAGAACACACCTGCAGCAATGGCTACCTTACTCTTGGCCAATGCATCGTCAATGCAGTTGGTGCACTTCCCGCCTGCGACAGCCAGCAGGAGTCCCATGAAGACGACCAAGATGGAGATGACAACCAGGGCCCGGGCGGCCTGCAGGTCTCGGGGCAGAGCCAGCATGGAGTCGTACACTTTGCACTGCATTTGTCCGGTGCTCTGCTTCACGCAGTTCATCCAGAGGCCCTCCCAGAAGATCTGCGCTGTCACAATATTGTTCCCGATAAAGGCAGACACCTTCCACATCGGCAGGGCGCAGATGATGATGTCTCCCAAAAAGCCAATGGTGGCCAAAAAGATGCCAAAGAGCTGGAGACCTGCAGACGCCATCTTTGTCTCACATAAAACAGAAGCTGTGGGAAGAGTCAGCTGCACTTGCAATGAAACACAAAGTAGAGCCTCACCTGCAGCTTTTAAATCCACATGGGCACCTTGGTGTCTCCTGATTGGTTGTTTGAAATTATTCAAAGTGAAAACACCTGCAGTCATTAAGTTCAGTCACACTGTGGTGGGAACTGACTGTAGAAGATTTTATAAAGCACATCCATAAATCAGGAGCTGTTGAGCTTCAAATAAATACACAAACCTTTTTAATAGTCATAAAGTAGTCTTAAACCATCTCCATCTATTCAAATGCATGTTTTATTTATTAATCTGGATTTTCTTTGTGTTGTTTTGAATAAATGTGGTTTGTGATGATTTTACTGTGACTAAAATAGTTAATTTGCAAATCAGGCTTCAGAAGAAATGTGACATGAAAGTGTGTCTTTTCGTATTTATTATTACTGCCGTGGTGCAAAATGTAACACGCATGAACATGAGATTTTATCGATGGCTGCCTGCTCAACACTATTTCATGCTCTCTGACCAGCGCAGTAATGGAGCTGAATGATTCCACCTGTGCTGATTATCCTGTGAGCCTCAGCTGACATGTTTGTTTGAGTTTGCTGTTTTTTTTACTCTTGTGTTCATGTGGAAAATGTCCACATTGAAATTAGCAAAATAAAATATAGTGAAATGGATGAAGGAGTAAAAATGTGAAGGATTTTAATACAGATATTCTGTGGAGAGCAAATGTTACAAGATACAGTAGATTTCACAGATATATAGCAATATTTTACCAAATAAAAACAGAATTAAATTTTCATGCATTTATACATTGGTTTTAATAGAACTTAATTCTATGAGACAGAATTCTACTGCAGTGTTTCTGAACTTTTTATTTTATACCCCTGCGACCCTATCAAATGAGCTTAAACCTCTTTCTTAGTGCAGCCTCAGTGAGTTGCTGGCTTTGCTGTCGACTCTTAGACTGCAGGCAAATGTTGCCCAAATCAGATTTTTTTTTTTTTGCTCATATGTGAGTCAGATATGTGTTTTCATAGAACAACACATACCACATGGGATCAGGTATTTTTAGTTCTGACTGTAGCCATTTCCACATGTGGTCCTAGATCCGATACCAGTCGGATGTTTTGTAATAAATGCGACTACCGTCTCAACAGTCATATCAGAATTCATGAGATGAACTGAGCGTCTTGCTGTGAGAATCTTGTGGAGCTGACAGATATATTTAAAGTAACTCTTGACATTCTGAAATGTTGGATAAAATCTGTTTCAGTTAAGCCATTCACATCACGATCACATCTCTCCTGCATCCAGACACTCAGGCATTGCATTGAAGCAGGCATTGCTCCACATTCGGCTCTTTTTCATCATCCTCATTATCATCAGCTCACATTACTTTATAAAATGGAACCATAAAGGCTTCTTATTTGCTTTCGTGTGGTACGGTGTGCTAACAGCCAAACAAAAAAATCTGTTCTGAGCAAAAATTCCACACTAAGGCTTGCAGTGTTAATGTGTCCCTAGTTTTGTTTCATGGGTTTTAGCTTTCCAATGTTCACATTCTGTTATTTATAGTGACATTAGAATGCTAAAACTGGGGGGTGAGCCTAGTCCTTTCTGTTATTTTATTGATTGTTGTGACAGTTTTTGTACTATTTGGGTGTTTTCCCTCCCCAAATTTGTGGATATGTTTTCTAAACCAATGAGATTTGTACTTTTTATACCAACTGAGCTTCTCCACAATCTTTCCACACATCCAGTGGCAATGGAAAAATCTGTATAAACCCACTATTGTTACATTTGGTTTGCAAAGGTCTTTGAAGTTCATGTTCTACAGCCTTATTCATTCCATAAAGTTAGATTTTCATGTTTGACTTTTGGCCATGTTTGACTGAACCACAGTGTTGAAGCTTCTTTTCTTTCTCCGAGGTCTGCTGGGGCACCAGAGGGCCTCTTTGTGGGAGAGAAACACCTCTGAACTCAAAGACAGCATGATGAATGTTTATATCTGCGCAATGGAGCCAGAGCCCACCCAGAGAAGGGGGGTACTTGGGGGCATTTGTAGGTCATATAAAACTTCCCCACAGTGGGAGAACTTTTAGTTGGCAATCCAGCAAAGAGCCAAGACACTACGAGGAAAAAGAAGGTAAACCACAATGGCATCTTTGGGGCTGCAGATTCTGGGCGTCGGGCTTGCGGTGCTTGGATGGATTGGTAACATATTGATCTGCATGCTGCCCCTCTGGAAGGTGTCTGCTTTCATTGGGAACAACATCGTGGTGGCTCAGACTATCTGGGAAGGACTATGGATGACCTGTGTGGTGCAGAGCACTGGCCAGATGCAGTGCAAGGTCTACGACTCCCTGCTGGCTCTACCTCCAGACCTCCAGGCAGCTCGAGCCATGGTGGTCATTGCCATCCTGTTCTCTCTGTTCGGCCTACTGCTCTCTGTGGTCGGAGGCAAATGCACCACCTGTATTGGAGATAAAGCAGCAAAAGCGAGAGTGGCCATCTCCGCAGGTGTTTTCTTCATCTTGAGCGGGGCTCTGTGCCTTGTGACTGTGTCTCTGCCTGCTAATACGATCATAAAGGACTTCTACAACCCCATGGTTCCTGACGCTCAGAGGAGAGAGCTGGGAGCCTGTTTGTACATGGGCTGGGGAGCAGCAGGACTCCTGCTGATCGGTGGTGCTCTGCTCTGTTGTCAGTGTCCATCAGGAAGAGACCGCTACAATGGTGCAAAGTACTCGCCGCCTAAATCCACAACGCCTGGGAAGGAATTTGTCTGAGCTGCAGCATCGCATGAGAAGCAGGACTTGACTTTACATACAGTACAAACCTGTTGCTTATCATATTATGATTTGCATTTTGATTAACGTCTTTTGACTAACACACTGTGGCCTTCTGTTTCTGACAGAAACATGGAAAACTAAGGTATGAACCATGTTAGATTAATGCAGCATGGATTTAGGTTTGCAGTTCTTTTTTGTGTGTGTCTAATGATTCCAATATTAATTCCAACTCTCCTGATGTTTTCATGATTGTTTTTTTGGCAACATAAACACTTCTGAAAGAGCATGTATTTGAAATGCAGGATGTATTTTTCATTTTCTGTCAAACAATAAACTGTATTTTTGTCAACAATGTTATGTTTTTATTTTCAATATATTTAATTTAGCGGAATATAACTAAATGCTACCCTACCTTCCCTCAGGAATTATTATTATTATGATATGCTACATTTAACATTTAATGGCTATAGCTACTTGTTACTTTAAAGATTTTACACACAGAGCATGTGATATGCACACACACAAAAAAAAAACAGCCTTAACAGTAGGATAGAGGGAGTTTATGCTTGACTGTATATAATAATCTAATTTAGCTCGACCTCAGCTAAATAAACCATTAAAATGCAACTTACATATTCACATATCAGTATGAATTATCCAACAATATAATGTAAATAACACTATAAGTGGACATTCTGCATGAAGAGTACTTTTACATTTGATGGTTTAAGTACAATTTGTTGATAATACTCCACTTTCACCTACAGTTAAGTATAGTGCAGGAGTTTAACTTGTAAGTAACTACTTTTCCATTCTGGTGTTGCTACCTTTACCAAAGTAAAAGATCTGCCCAGTCTGATTTCATCTGAGGAGCCACAATGGATCCAGGAATAGTGGTTAAAAATCACAGGGGTGTATTGTGTTTCTTGTCAGACGAGTTTCAACAGAAAATCGGTAAACAAAAAGAAAACCATTAAAGAGGTCTGGGATATATCGTCCTGACAAGACTTGGCAGATGTGCGCTTACTGGGCAAAGTGTAAATATCCATTCTTTGCAGATATATAACTGTCCCTTAGCAACATGAATCCAAGCATACACTGCACACTGTTGTCTCTGTCAGTGACATCCATTTTACCCGAGACAGATACTGTAAATTACCGTCCTAATACAAGGGCAGTCGATTACAGCAAGGCAAACATCTCAGCCAGATACAGTAAATTCCCAGGAGTCGACTCCCCTGAATTCCTGCACGCTTTATCGTGAGAGGTTAGTGAGAAGTGCAGTTCCAGTTGTATTACAGTTAGGCTGCAGGTGCAGAGTGAACTCAAGAAAGGAAGACGTAAGCAGCAGTATGAACAAAGAAGCTTTATTTCTGACATTTGAAATACAAATGGAGGTCCAGTCATAACATTTGTATACATTTGAATATAAAAACTTAACTGATTTCAAGAAAATTCTCAAGTCAACAGTCGATTAAAATGTTTGATTGTCACAGTTTCTCTGAGCAGCAACTTATGCGACAGTTACATAAGAGAATTTTAATTAGGAAATTGTCAGTATTTACATTTATCACATCACTCCATTCAAGGAGTACAACCACTGGCCATTCGAAGTTTATACCTCACAAAATCATATAAATGCATGTTATTCAGTGCACTAAAATATTCTAAAAACAAAATTAGAAAATAAGTGGATGAATTCCTCTCAATCAACTAAGCATACACTGAAATGAAATGTAGTTTTCGATCTTCTTACTTTCTTCAGTCTCTGCAACAACATTTTGAGCAAAATGGATTCATAATAAAAACCACTGCAGCCAATAGACTCACACGTAGTCCACATTTGCAGACACGGTTCTTGCAGGGACGAACTTGGCAGGCATGTAGGGTCTG
Organism: Chromis chromis; assembly: GCA_900302755.1. Taxonomy (NCBI): domain Eukaryota; kingdom Metazoa; phylum Chordata; class Actinopteri; family Pomacentridae; genus Chromis; species Chromis chromis. Next base: position 5,501 of record OMNN01028529.1, on the reverse strand, counting down.
CCGTCCTTTGGGGGGCAGTTGTTGCAGAGCAGGCCTCCTCCTAGCAGCAGCAGCCCAGTGGAGCCCCAGCCAATGTAAAGAGCAGCTCCGAGCTCCCTCCTTTGAGCCGCAGTCAAAAGGGGGTTATAAAAGTCCCTGATGACTGCGTGAGCGGACCAAGACACTGGAATCATGATGAGCAGGGCTGCTATTATGAAAATCACTCCAGCCACGATGCAGGCTTTGGCTTTGGCAACTTCGTCCTCCATGCAGTTGGTGCACTTTCCTCCCACCACGGCCATGAGGACGCCGAGCACTCCGACGATCACAGAGATGACCACCATGGCCCTGGCGGCCTGCAGGTCCTGAGGCAGAGCCAGCATGGAGTCGTACACTTTGCATTGCATCTGCCCCGTGCTCTGCACTACGCAATTCATCCACAAGCCTTCCCAGATCACCTGGGCAGTGACGATGTTCGCCCCAACGAAAGCGGTGACTCTCCACATGGGAAGAGCGCAGGTAATGATGGTGCCCAGCCAGCCGATGAAGGCCAGCAGCACGCCCATGATCTGGAGGCCCTGAGAAGCCATGGTTATGCTGCTGCAGGTAGGACTCTGCACAGGAAACTAGAAGAAAGAAAAGGTCGCTCTTATAGAAATATTCCCATTTTGATGATTATTTGATTCTGAATGCATAAAATCACTCCATATTTTACTGGTTTTGGGGTTTTAATGTACTCTGCTGTCTCACCTGCTTGAGGATGTGTTTGCTGTGTTCTGATGCTCCGAGGTGCCACTGTGAGAAGATAACTGCCTCCTGTCATGGTTCGAACTTTCAGGGTGGAGTTTCTTGCCTCACAGACAAAGAAGGAAAGCCGAGACCTGATATCCTCAACCCTTGTTCCCTCACTGTTCATTGTTCCCACACATTCAAGCTTTGTTACCTCAAGCAAGGCCTCACTCGTGGAAACAATGGCTACAGATCCCAGCTGTGCGCGCACACAAACACACAAAGAGCCACAAACACACACACACACACACACACACACACACACACACACACACACACACACATACAGGTCGGGTCAAGCCTTGAGCAAACACAAACTCTACACTTTAGCGATTGTTTCAGTGTTTTTACCTAAAAACACGTCAAAAAAAAAAGAAAGAAAAGAAAGTAAAGTTAACAAAGTTCCAAAAGTCTTTTTTTATTCAAACCACTGAGAACTAATCACCTAATTGTTCTTTCATTTACATTATAAACAAATCTGATAACATTGTCTGTCTGCTGCCAGGATCATCAGCATTGTATTAACTCTGGGTTTGTGTGTTGTATTAATGAAAAACTAACATAAAGGGACTTTTACAGGCAGGAAATGTTTACTTTACAAGAGTGAACCAAGACTACTGCATTAGTTTTGCAGTAAAACCTCATACAAAGGGGAAATAGAAGTTTCCTGGCTTTTCAATATTTACTCTTTTAGCAAATGAAAAACCTGCGACCTGAAAGCTGAGTGGTTAGGACAAATACCACCTGGGTTCAAACGCTGTTAACAGTGACTCTGTGGTTGGATGGCCAGAGGCCACACCTTCACTGAATGTCATTCCTCTGCTCTCTTTCCCACACATCCTGTCTCCTTCCACTGCTGTATATAAATAACTGGAAAAGCCAAAATAATGTTTAAAAACTAAAAAAATAAATACAATAAAAATAGGTCCTGTGAGTCAGTAAAGAGTTTAAATGTCTTTGCCTGTAGGCTCACAGTTTGAACAAAAACAAGTTTCCGGCCACCTTGCTTCTTACTTTGTGCCACACCTAAACCTGATCAACTGGAAAGTCAGACAATAGATGCGTCTGAAATGCTTTGAGGGATCCTTGTTCTGAACAATGCAGCAGTGAATGCATCACTAAGTGTAAATATATTCAGGGTAATAATAATAAAAGAGTCAAGACAGCAATGTTTGATGCAAGAACTTGAATAAAATACTGATTTGTTTCATTTTAAGATCATTGAATGAACACAAATGTTTGTGTTAAAATAATAAGCAATGACAAGGGATCTCAGATTTGTAAACAATAAAAACATTTATTTACAACTGTCACACAATGAATCTCACACACAGTTCATAAAAAACAAACCACATACACAAGGAATACACAAGAAGTGAGCATTTTGAAAATAAAACTGAGATTATAGAATAATTATACTACTAAGAAAAGACAATATTAAAACAACCATACATGTACAAGTAGTGAACAAATACAATTGAGTTTCTCCTTTGGGCGTGTCTCCACCTTCTAGCTTTTAACTGTCGTCAAACACTCTAATGAGAAGTAACTTTTCGTCAAGTAATATCATGACATATGAACACTCCCATCCCAGCAGCACCAGTACATCTGTCCCAGTAAATGTTGCTTTGTGGAAGCTATTTACTTATTCCCAGAGTTGTTTCAGACGTAGTCTTTCCCAGACGCTGGTGCCGAGGCATCAGATCTGGCAGCTGAGTACTTGGCAGTGTAGGAAACTTCATCTTTCTTGGGGCAGTTGGAGCAGAGCATCGCACCTCCAATGATCATCAGGGCAGCAGCACCCCACCCGATGTAAAGCGAAGCACCCAGCTCTCTCTTCTGGGCGCCGACCACGAGCGGGTTGTAGAAGTCCCGGATGATGCCGTGGGCCGTCCAGCAGACAGGGATGAGGCAGAGGGCCCCGGCGATGATGAACACAACCCCAGCAGCGATGCCCACCTTGACCTTTGACGACGGATCCTCCACACAGTTGGTGCATTTCCCCCCTGCAACGGACAGCAGGATGGCCATGATGCCCACCACGATGGAGATGACGAGGAGGGCCCGGGCGGCCTGGAGGTCAGAGGTGAGGGCCAGCATGGAGTCGTAGACCTTACACTGCATTTGGCCCGTGCTCTGGACCACACAGCTCATCCAGATGCCTTCCCAGGAGGTCTGCGAGGTGACGATGTTGCTGCCGATGAAAGCAGTGACCTTCCACATGGGAAGTGCGCACACGACGATGGCACCAATCCAGCCGATGATCCCCAGGGCTGTGCCCAGCATTTGGAAGCCAGCAGACACCATTGTGGATTTGTTCTTTGAGTTCCTTCAAATGAAACTTCTTCTTCTTTTCAGTGCTGACTCAAAAGCTCTCTATGTAAATTCCTTTGTTGGAGCAGTGTAGGCCTGTGGGTTGTTTGGCTTCTTTTGAGATGGAGGCAAGTTCCCTGTTAGTCAGCTGAGTTTGCCGAATGGGTGAGGATTGAGGGGAGAGCAGGTACATATTCCTGAAGGAGGGGCCATGCAGAAAAACAGCTCACCGTCATCAGGTCTTCTCTTTAGGTCCACCCCCAAACTCCAAAAGCTCATAACCTGTTCACCCTGTTCCAACCACCCTGCCTTATTATGTTTAAAAAAGAAAACACTTCACCCTCCTTAGCATGTAGCACCAGATGACAAAATAAAACACACAGAATATAATCACCTTATTTAAAAAGTTGATGCTATCAGGACATTCAGTTGTTCATCTTGCCTCTTTTTTTCCCTTCCCCCAAGTTTCACCTTAAACAGCAGGTGGGTAGAGTGACGTACTGAGTGACTCACCCTGACGGAAACTTCAGACACCAAATATGGTCTTGTGCTAAGTGATTTTGTTGTGTTATTAATTCACAAAATATGGATGACATGCTGCTGGAATCAAAGTAGATATGCGGAATGTACTTGCTCAACCATACACAACTAATTAGATTTTAAAAAAAGGTTTCGGGGGAAACATAACTGCAGTGTGTTGGTTGTTTGAAGCAGAAAAATTATTCTGAAGAAGAATAATGATACAGAGAGCTGCACTCTGGAAGCTGGCAGGCTTGATTCCTTTGACTTGTTAAATATAAAACTCCACTTTCATTTTAATCAATCAACGAATCAAAACTTTATTTGTATAGCACTTTTCATACAAATAATGCAGCCCAAAGTGCTTTCCAAAATAAAAATACACAGAAATAAACATATAAAAAAAAGAACCTGCCCCCTCCCCCCCCAACACACACATAGACCCATGACCCCACAAGTACAATAACGTACACACACACACACAACACCCACATACACACACACACACACACACACTGCAATAAGTTAGTGCGGTGACATGGCAGGGCACTGAGGAACCATATGAGGACAAAGCACCTTTCATGTGAGTTTCATATGTTTGAATTAGTGTTTTTAAGACGATCATCAGTATGCTGCAGTTTCAAAGAGGAAATACTCAGCCACATGCTGATTTGAGTTTATTTCTCTCACAATGTGTTTTCTAGCATATAAAAAACATCATATTGGAATGCTAACAAAGGAACAAAACAACAGCTGGATTTTCACTGGAGGGGATCTTTAATTAAGTTAACACATTGTACATCATGCTTCAAGTGACTTTTTTAAAGATTTATTTTTGGCCTTTTCATGCCTTTATTAGAGAAGACAGGACAGTGGATAGAGTCAGAAATGGGAGAGAGTGGGGAAGGACATGTAGTAAATTCAGATTCGAACCCGGCACAGCCGCTACGCCTATGCATGTGGGTCATGCGACATAACAGCTAGGCTATCAGGGCGCCCCGCTTCAAGTGACTTTTAATGATTTTTCTCTTAACCACGCCTCGAGTATCAAACATGGCCTTAAAAATTAGATTCATTAGCTTCAGTTGATACAAGCACATATGGTATTGCAAGACTAGATATTGTAGGAAAACTAACTAAAATACTTTGTCAGTAGTGAGTTTGTGCATATCTTCTCTATGATACAGTAAACAGTGTAAAAGTATTTAAGTATGACTTACAAGGGCAACTCTATAGTCGAGTTGTTGGGGCGCTTAACACATGATTGCAAATGAAAGTCCCCAGTTTGATTCCTGACCAGGTCAAAAACTCACTGCATGTCCTCTGCTGTCTTTTCCCACATGTCCTGTCTGTTCACTGTACTAATAAAAATTAAAATAATAATAAAAAAAAATAATAATAATTGAAAGTACAACTCACAAGTAATAGTCAGGCAATGAAAGTATGTAGTATATATCTGTGTAGTATGTAAAGTAGTATGTATATATGTATATATACACACATATATATACAGACACACCGATCAGGCATAACATTATGACCACCTGCCTAATATTGTGTTGGTCCCCCTTATGTGCTCAAAAATGCTCTGAACCATTGGGCATGGAAAAGAGGACCTCTCAGGGTGTCCAATGGGGTCTGGCACCAGGACGTTGGCAGTGGATCCTTTGGGTACTCTGGCTTGTGCAGTGGGGCCTCTGTCAATCCAACTTGTTCCACTGCATCCTGTTGATGCTTGATCAGAATGGGGTCTAGGAAGTTTGGAGGTCAAATCAACATCTTGGGCCATTGTCATGTTCCTCAAGATGTTCCTGATTGTTTGATGTTTTTGCCATGTGGTGGGGTGCATTTTCCTGTGGGGGGGTAGGCCAGTGACATTTGGGATTTCCATTTGCATGAGG
>OMNN01028528.1:0-12399 GCA_900302755.1 Chromis chromis | reverse complement strand
CCCCTCTCCGTCTCTATCTGTTCCCAGCCTGTATTGGGTAGTTTGTCTTCCAGCTCCCGTCTCGCCAGCAGAGCCGGCCAGCACTGGTTCCTGGGCACTGGGCCAAGGCCAGTCTGGACAGGATGAGGAGGGAAGGCAGGAGGAAAAGAAGGATAAAGGGGTGGAGAAGAATTGAAGGCAGCGCAAGAGGTCCCCCGCCCTGGGAGTTGATTTTGATGCTTGTGCTTTGTTTCTGCAACAGGTAGCTGGGAGGCAGCTACCTCTCAGATCTTTAGCAGATGATGCCTGTTAAGAGTCAGTGCTAGTGACGGTTGGGGTGGTGTGATATGATAAGTGGTGGGAGGAGGAGTGGAGGCTCCTTTAAGTGCTCTACTGGCATGCGGTCCCTTGTGGTTATGAATTGATGCAACATGGTTTACAGTTAAAATGTCTGGACCAGAGTCTCTCTTTGATCATCCTGCGTTATTGAAAAGACATCTCGCTTTCAAGGTTCTCATTTCAATGAATGTGCAGACCGAAGCTGAAAAAGCAAAATGCCAAAATTAGGGAGAAAGGGGAGAAGAAAAGGAGGATGATTTGAGGGCACAAAGAAGGGAAGATTCAAAAAGGGAGAAAGAAGAGAAAAGAATAATAGAAAGGTAAGATTTGGGGTGTTTCAAATGCGACAGGAGTAGGAGGAGATGAGAAGAGCAACCCAGGGAAACTATCTCTCCTTCCCTCCATCACTTTTTCAACTCTGCCACCCTCCTTCCTTCCTCCCCTCTAACAGAGTGTATCCTTCAGGCTTCTCCGCGCCGATCTCCTCACCACCCGCTGTATTAGAGGAACCTTTTACTGCTGCCTCGGCCGAATCAGTCACACTCGCTTCCCCCGCTCTCACACACATTTCCCTCCATCCTTCTTTCTCTCTGCACGCACAAACAGCCAGAGCTTCTCTTCAGTCTTCCTCTCTTTTCTCAAACACTTTGTTCTTTCCCATTCTTCCCATTCTTTCTTCACACTATTCTCTCCAATCTTTTCCGCTCTTTCGTTCACCTTACAATGTGCCACTTTCTTTCTGTCCCCAGAACAAGCTGCAATCTCTCAGTTTATCCCTCCTTAACCTCTATTTACTCTTTCAATCCATCCTGGCCTGAAGACATATCCCCGACGATCCCCTCCTTGTTATCACTCCCTTACGTCCTCACTCCGTCTCTCCTACCTTCACATCTTCCTCCTTCCTCCTTCCTCCCTTCCTCCTTTTTGGATTTTTTCTGCAATTTCCTGCCATTTCCTCCCATTCGTTCTCTCCCCTCGTCGAGCTGAGCTCCACCATATCCCTGACACTCCTTTACCCTCGTTTTCGGTTCCGTTTTTACCTCCACCGTCTCGTCTCCCCCTTCCTCTCTGGTGTTATTCACTTTTTTTTCCTATCAGCGAGTCAGGCCTCGGGTCTCGGAGCCAAATGAGATTTGGAGGCCGGGGCCCGTGTGCTCTTTGCCTTCTTCAGATTGGAGTCAGTTACTGTAGGCTGCATGCAGGTATAAACCATTTATGTTTCCAAGCACCTCTTACCAAGCCGCACACTCAAAGCAGGGAGGAGAGAGTCACTTCCTCGCACTTTTTTTTTTTTTTTTTTACCTCTGTCAATTGTTTCTCCTCGCATATTTTGCTCATCTGCTTTGTGTTACTGCTGCATCTCACTCATGAAATCTAAATATATGGGATGCTTGACTCTCAAATACTGAAAAAAAAATGTCATCAATGCTGAATTTCTATTGTTTGTCTTGGTCTCAGGGCATAGTGCATCCCTAATTCACAATGAAAGGCTGTTTTGCTACTTGAATTATTATTTTTAAACAATTTCTCAACAGATTGGGGGAAATTGTTAGCAATATGTCTATTTAATGCAAAGGGACTTTTCACCTATCTATTTCATGAGGCAGGTGAGTAGGAGAGAGACGAGTATGCAGAAGTTTCAAACAGACTCCTGCACACTTTCCAACTTCCAAAAATACACTTATTAGCAACATTTCAGTGCTAGGCCCCTCATAAGGAAAATTATTTGGTACAAAGAGAACCCAGAATATTAATACTGATTCTGGATTCTGGAGGCTTAGATGCTGAATGTATTTATATATTTTAGGGTATTGAGGAAATTATTATTGCAATGATTTGTAATTGATGTTTACCTTTCCTCTTTGCTCTGTTTACCACCTAAGTTGTGTTTTGGGGGAATTTCTTCATTGCAATCAACTTTGAGCATTTATAACCTATTCATAACCCTTTACCTATGCTTGGATTACATTTATGATTCTTACTTTTTGTGTATTATTATAAATTGTCACTTGATGGAATGTTTTGTATTTCCTGCCTCCCTGTGGAATGTGGAGCATGCTCATTGGTAGTTCAAGTTAGAGCCACTCCCTAGTATGATTGCTTGACTTTGTACCAAACCATTTTTCAGATGAAGGTCAAGCACCAAACTCTGTCTCATGAATGTGTACTTGCAAGTTAGACAGTATGCAGGTGTCTGTTTGAAGCAATATATGTACAAATATTATATTTGCTTAAAATGTTAAAGAATATCTGATATATATTTCTATTCTAATATTTAGGAGTGTTAATGATTAATATTCATATGAAAATATCTTTTAACCTTATTTTTTTAGCTTATTTTACAGCTTAAGACTTGCAAGCTTTTCTTGCCCTTCTGCCACAAATTTAAACCTTACCATGTCCAGATGGTGTTTTTAATAATAAGACATATCATGAGCAAAATAACAACTGAGCATTTCCGCCTTGAAAGTAAGGATGACAGTCTCAAAAAGACAAATTCAGACTTCCAGGGTTTCATATGTAACAAACCTAAGGAACCAATCCTGTCAACTCAGGGTGGGACTTTCTTAATCATTATTCTTCAGATATGTTTTCCGGTTTGAACTTGTATGGCTGAAGAACCTTAATATCACAACCTGAAATTGTATAACACAGGCATTCTGGAAAAAGCAACAGTGTAGATTTACACCAAAAACTATTTTAAGGCAGGAAGGGATTACTTTTTTGGAAAAATCTTCTAAACTAAATGTAATACAGAAATTAGTTATTAGGGTTTTTTAGGGGTTCAGTCAAAGATCAGAGAGGAACTTTTACTGGTTGACTTCCATTGATAGTTAAAATGTTAAACATGCATTACCATTGATGCAGAAAACAAGTGTTGTACAGTGTTAATTTGTTGAGTTGGCGTTTTGGGTGTGCTTGCTGACAACCAAAAGGGCTGCACAACTTGTAAAAGTCACTGCTGTAAAACATTATAACTGCCCAGGGAACCTTTTTAATCAGTTGATTACATTTGTGTTTTGAAGAAAAACTTAATTAGTAAGTTAAGACAAATTTTATTGCTAGCTAACTAAGAGCAAAACCAGAATTGGGGAGAAAGTAGTCGATATGTAGCTTTGTCTAGCTCGGTGTTTCACCGCAGCGTACAGTGAACATCCACAACAGTCCAAGAAAGTCAAGATTGCAGCATCTGGACTACTTGAAGTAGAAGCGATGTATGCTCACATTTGTGCTGGCCTGGAGACAGGACCTCAATACCACATTTACACCTTCTGATCACTACTGCACAGTTTGCAAAATACATGCTTAGCTGCACCGTAAAAAATCATCAGTGATGTATCAGTTTAATAATAATCTAACCTTTATTGATCCTCTTGGGGAAATTCCTTCTCTGCATTGACCCATCCTATTCAAAGTCAACTTTAACTATACATATTAGGAGCAGTGGGCTGCCATGGTGCAGCGCCCGGGGAGCAGTCAGGGGTTCAGGGCCTTGCTCAAGGGCCCACAGAGGTGATGACTGGGACAAGCGGTCGCTCTCACTTTCCCACCGGTGACCCACCGGTTACAAGTTCGCTTCAAAAACCACTAGGCCACCACTGCCCCTATCAGTTTAGCTGCAGGGTTAACAGAGGCTGGGAGCTGAGTGTCACACAGCAGAGAGCAACACAGTAGCTGCTAAAATTTGCATCCATAGTAACTAGGGACAAATTAAACAAACAAACAAAAAAAAAACCTGAATAAAGAGTGGAGAATCACAACGAATGCAGATGTTTCCCTGCAGGTGCATCGCATGGTACAATTAAGCAATTAACATCCAATCATGCTCTGTGGCATGTATGAAAATGATGAAAAGCCCAGTTGGTTCTGATTTTGTATCAAGATAACAAGAGGACAGGATCTAAGTGACTCTGACAAAAGGTTTTATTATTGGGGAATGGATGGCAGGAGCTTCAGTCACAGAGGCTGTTCCATGGTGCATTAGTGGGATACGTTAAAAAATATATATATAAAAAAACAAAAAACAAAAGAAGAGCAGTTCCTCCTCCTCCTCCTCTTCCTCGGGTGACTGAGAATATCTGTGCAGGACATGATCAGACTGTGTCAGCAAGGACAGTCATAGAGGGGTATTATAGTAGGGTTGCTGTGCATAAACCCCTCATTGTAAAGATGAACGCTCATTATGGAGTTCAGTGGTGCAAAAACCAGAGGCACTGCTCTACAGAGATCTGGATAAACGTGACAGAGTCAGATGTGTCATCCGGCACTATATTCTCCACAAGTGGCTGCATGCATGTGTGGACACCAAGATAACAGCACTGGCCTGAATACTTGACCCCTACAGTAAAGGGATCTGGTGGCTCTGTTATGCTGTGGGGGGCAATCGTCCCCTTAGAGGGAAGAGTCATTGCCAACCAAAGTTGTTGTGACTGAAGTGTCTCCCCTTGGTCACGGCGCCAAACATCTTGTAGTTAAATGTGCAGTGAAAATATGAAGATGATGAAGAAATTCTCCGCTGATACCGTCTTCTTTATATATAAAAAAGGATTTATTAAAGAAAGTACAGCATCTTCAGGCACCATGGTTTAGCCTGGGTGTGGAGTCATAGCCAGATCACATCTCACACACAGACATACAATTTGAACTACCTTATATAGGACATAAGAACAAAGGAGTTTAACATCCACACATCCTATGAGAAGCACACATCCTGTGATAGGCATACATCCTACCTTAAGTTAACCTTTTGACATATGAACAGCTGACTTGTAACATATGGATAACAAACACATGAGAAAGGAATCCTGCTTAAATTAAACACAGATAATCAGAATGTCAAAATATAAGATACCTCATGATCACTTTCATCTTATAATAAAACATTTCAATCCTGAATGACTTCTTCCAGAATGACCCCCACCCATAGAGCGCAAGGCGTCACCAAATGGTTTGATGAAAATGACGTAATAATATGGTGTGACCTTCACAGTCACTGCATCTCACCCAGTCATACAACTATAAGAGATTTAGGACCAACAGGTTAGACAACACTCTCCGCCAAAATCATCAAATCACCAAATGAAATAATGTCTTTTGGCAGAGTCCAGACACTTGTAGAATTAATGCCAAGAAGCATTAAAGCTGTTCCAGCAGCATGTGGTGGCCCAACACCTTACTAAGATGTGCTTTGTGTTAGTTTTTATTGTCAACCATATGTATGTTACAGTATCTGACCATGTAAATGAGTGTGCTGAGTATATGTGCCCAACATTCTTGGTGCTCAAGAAAGTAAGAATATTTATCTGTTGCAGAGCTCTGTAGTCAGTGTAAATGCAGATAATGTATTAATCTCACAGGATGCTTTGAGTTAAAGGAACTCTACACCTTAAGATAAACTTAAAAGGATCATAAAATACTTTTGATGATACATGGTGCATTTCAGTGTCCATTTTTTTTGCTGGCAGCATATTGAAAAACTGTTACACTGGCTAATAGTAACTGATATTTCCAGTGCAGCTAATTGATTTTGAATGAAAAATGTTTAACTTTAGTGATTTCGGTGTCAGTTCCCCTAATGAGGAAGGCCTGCTTACTGCAGCTGTCATACAGTCATAAAGGATCCATCAGTGCTGAAGCTGAGACAGTCATTTCACTAACAACAGTCTCAGTGGACCAGAATTCACCCGCCACAGCTTGCATGTTTGTGCCATAATAGTAATCAGATTATAGGACATCAAAGCACAGGGCACCTTTATCTTGAATTGAAATTAGAAATTCAGTGCAGTACCAACCTCTCCACTAATAGTAGCCTCAGTAGTATAGAATGTATCCACTCAGCACGTTGGGTTTAATCTCTGGTCGTTTGTCTTTGTCACTCAGATGAGATCCAGGTCTGCTGCTGTACTTGCATGCACGTCCCTGCTAACCAGGGTCAAACAATGTTATTGCAATGTAGAGTCAGCATCACAGGCAGTGCAGGTGATCGTGTGTTTGGCCATGCAGATCTGTCCTCCTGTGACCTTTCTTTTCTTTCAGAGGCGTGTAAAAGCCAGGACAAGTGCAGGGTCACGGAGCCGGGTCAGACAGTAAACCCAATGTCTTCAAACCCATTCCTCTGTGCAAAACAGAGGAATGGACAACAGACGCTTGACGAAATATCGGAATAACAGAAAGTATGCACGGCTGTTGAGTCGGTGAGGATTCAATTGTACTATTCTCTCTTTGGTTTTCATCCAGTTTGTCTCTGTGTGTATTTGTGTGTGTGCATGATTATGTTAGTTGTATGTGTTGCTTTCTGAAAGGCTCCATAACTGCTCTTTTAGATCAGAATCTGTGGTGCCAGTTGAATTGTAGCTCTGGGTTGAGCGGGACATAATAGTTTGCTCCAGTGTATCTCCATCCAGCAGGATCCTGGCCTGAATCAGTCGAGGACTAACTGTGCATGACAGGTCATGAGAGAGGGGTGTTCGATGTGAGAAAATAGGGCATGTATTGTATTTGCCTATTTAGGTCAGAAAGAATTGTGGGACAAGAAAGGCTTTTCTGCCCTGCTGGCTTTTTATTCCTATCTGGAAAGCAGCAGTGTTTGCTGTGTGCACACGTACAGGTAACAGCAAGAGCTGCATCGACAGCTGTATTGGGTGGTTTTTCACCAGACTGACATCCGAGCATTGATGTGCAGATATGGACAGGGACTAAATGTTAACTGTAGTGCTCTTTATACTCCTCATCCTGGTGATCCTCGTGTAGAGAGGCTGGAATAAAGAGCAGTTCATAAGGGCTTAAACATTCATTCATTCAAACATATTTGGACTGATGATTGAACCAGGAGAGGTTTATACAAATCTAAGCCAAAGAAGTGCTGCACCTGAGCTAAATACAGACGTCACCTGTCTGTAAAAGGAATAAACCTGAACCCTGAGTCATCCTTCACCATATTCTCGACAAACGGGTGCGTGCATGTGTTTCATAATCCAAGTTAATGATACAGACCTGAATGCTTGACGCTTACAGTGAGGGGATGTGGTGACTCTGTTTTGCAGTGGGGGTATTCTTATGGCATGGTTTTGGTCCACTTGTCATCTTGGAGGGAGGTCAATATAAATTTGTTCTGAGTGATGACTTTTATCCTGTGATTAAACATTTTTATCCTGATGGGAGTGGTCTCTTCCAGGATGATAGTGCCTCCATCCATTGGGCACAAGAGGTCAATGAATGGCTGGATGAAAATGATGTGGACCATATGCTGTGACCTTCACAGTCAGCATATCTCAGTCCAGTTGAACATTTATGGGAGATTTTGGACCGACATGTTTGACAGTGCTCTTTTTCACCATCATAAAAAACAGCAAATGAGGCAATATCTTCTGAAGAACGGTGTACATCCCTCCGTTAGAGTTAAGAGATTATTGAATCTTGGTTTTTCTTTGAATTTGTTACCAGTATGTATCACTTTCTGTGGGAAAAGGGTTGGGAGTTTTACTTCTGGAAACAGCTATTGCCAGACACAAATGTCAATGATGGTCCATTCAGCAAAACTCCAGATTAAATTCAGTCACAATATTTTTTATATGTAACATTGTTTCACTTCCCACGATGTACATACAGACATTCTGGTTTTGTCAGATTATAGGTGAAGTATGACTAGAGTGATTCAGCTTTAACAGTTGGTTAAGGCCATTAATAGATCTTGGTTCTGGTTAATAAAAACACAAAATAGTGACAGCAGGGCTGTGACAGGACTCAAAAATCCTATATACCGATATACACTACCACTGTTACTTTCCACACTGCCAGGTAGTGAGCATACATATTTGCTGTGTTATCACTGGGTATAAATTTGAAAGGCGTAAAATTACCCGATATAGATGGAATTCCTAGAACTGATGGGCTGTATTTGCATGATTACCTTGCTGAAGGTATTATATAAGGGACTGTGAAAGGATGGATTATGGAGTTGTGCAATCTCTTAATTTAAACGTTGGAGTGTTTCCTCCTGTATTCATATAGTTTGAGCAGATGCAAATGTCACTTTTTCAGAATGGAACCAAACAACAGAAGCAGACCACAGGAGAACGTTGGCTTAGTCTTCTTCCAAGGTCCTGTTAGAGCATTTCTTTTGTGTTGACTGCAAAATATGTTCTGGCAAAGCTAATTTATTGAGGTGATTTAAGTCTTTTGTATTACCTATTTATTTTTGGATTTACTATCATTAATCAGATGTTCAGCTGTGAGAAAAGGAAGGAGTCTTGGTTTATTTTGAAGGAAAATGTGTACAACTGGGCATCGCCACAGTATTTGACCTCATGCTAGACTTAGAAATGTTTGCTATCGTGTTCAAAGAGAGAATAAATCAGCCAAATGAACAGAACCACCGGTTGCAGTGTTGTGATTTGGACTGTTTACAACATGTTAATCAAGAAATCTAGCAACACTATGGTGTCACAGCGTAAAAGAAGCTAAAAAACAGGCTGCGACAAGTCCAGATGCTCGGATCCAACTATTCCCCTGAACTCACTGACCACCAATAGACATACATGAAGTTTATTAGTACAGTTATCTGCAGAATGGTTTGCTCATGTCACATGAAACTTTGTTTAGACTTTTCCCTGCATGAAGAAATAAAGTGTTGAAAGCTGACAGATCCCTGTAGTCCAGTTTAATGAACAAATTCTGAAACAAGCAGTATTTTTACTTGCTTGCAGCTTGCTGACAGAAGGTTTTTCTGGTTCATTGTTTTGCTATCACTGTGCAAATCTGGTGGATGGAAGATTTGACAGCACCCAGTATTCCCTTGGGTGGCTCACAAAACCAATTTATGAACATGAATGGATCTCTCTGACACTGAGGTAAAAAACATAAACGTAGCGGCTATGAAAACTGTAATATGACCTTTATGTTTAGAGTCACTTGAGTTACGAATGGGGTGTTAAGCTGTCAGTGGTAAAGTGGAGTGTATTAGCAGTAATCTGTGCTGTTTTCTTTTTTCTTTCTGTATCTGTCAAACTCCTGCTCTTTCTTTGTCTTTCTTTATGAAAAAGTTATTTGAAATCATAGACTATATATAAAAGACAGATGTAGCCACTGTGACTTCACCGGTTAAACTAAATGTCACCACGCCCAATACATACCCTGCATAAGTATCTATGTTACTCGAATTGGGGCCATCATCTATAAAATGAACACCATGCTGTATTGAAGAAGAATTGAAACTACGGATTGAGTCCATAAATTCTTGAGAAAAATGTTGACTGAGGTAACAGATCAAGTGTGAAGTAAGGTAATTTTCTTATAGACTTCTGTATAATTTGACTTCTTTTAGAGTTGCCCCCTACTGGCTGCTAGAAAGAATGTAGGTTTAAGGCACTTCCAAATTGACTTCACTATTCACACCCAAAGGCCACATCCGTTTTTTATACATGGTCTATAGTTGGCTTTCCAGTGCAGGAACTAGGGAAAGGTACAAGGTGGCATGAACATTTTCGAGCTCATGACAGCCCTGCAATCAGCCCTTTCAGGCTTTGTGTTTCCATTGTGGTGTAGAATCCAACACCTTTTATAACAAATGACAAATGGTCATTACTGGACCTACTTCCAGGTCAATGAGCACATAGGAAATAGAACTACGGAGGTTTATTATGTTAGTATTATATCACTGATGATGGTGATGTTAGACAGAAGTACCGAGCACACAGTAGGTACCTTTATCCTCCTTCTAAAATGACTCTAAAAGACATTCTACAGAAGCAGTTCCTATAGTGGGAACATGCTCAAATGTTCTAAGTGCTCTAAAATAGGCTACAAGTTCCTGCAGGGAAAACAGTCTTATTTTTTGAAAATTATGACCAGAATGTTGCTTATTTATCACAAAGACCAGCCATTTAAAACTTGTCAGCTGACTGTCATATTAAATATAGCAGCTTCGTTATGATATTTTGATATTCAGTGTAGGAGCAGTATACATTTCCCTAGACAGATATTTCTATATCTGTATCAAATTGTTTGTCTCTCTGTGTCTTTCAGTCTCCACCTCCCCTGACTTGGCCTCACACCGTCTCCATTTCCCACCTCTCTGTTGCTCAGCAGGAGGCTGATGCACTGAGCTGGAAGCAGCGGGATGCCAACTTCGCCTATTGCCAGTATAACTCTTGGCACAGCGGGCCGGCCCTGTGCCACCTCATGCCAGGAGAGCAGATTAGAGCCACTTCACCTCACCCTGCTGGTACGCCAGCTTTACTTCACCTCAGCCCTCTGCCCGCGGGTGAAGAGGTGCCAATCCAGCTGTGTCTAGCCCCCTTAAACACTCAGCTGGGTGTGTGTGTGTGTGTGTGTGTGTGTGTGTGTGTGTGTGTGTGTGTGTAAGAAAGAGAGAAATGAGTGGACAAAGTTAGTGGACAAGGCTGACCCACAGACATGTAAAAGGTCAGCTGACTTTCTTTAGCTGTTTGAGATGACATTTGATTTCCTACATTTTTCTTAAATAAAACATTCAAAATTGTCTTTGTGCAGCAATTTATCCCACATGTGTGCATGTAATCACAACTGACCCAGGTTTCAGTGCAGAGTGTAAGTATCTCTTGACTGGAGAGGTGCTATTTCAACACAACACTAAATATGGGCTAAAGCATCATTTTCAACCCTCAAAAATCTACAGAGCAATGGCACAACCCTCTTGTAGGTTTTGGGAGAAAATGCGAGTAGATAATAACAAAAACAAGAGACACTCGAGCTACAAGCTGCTGTCCTGCTCTGGTAAACATGAGACTTTAACCCCTTCGACGCTGGAGATCCCTCAACTGGGACCATTTGTAAAAAAAAAAAAAAACACCACAAGATTTGCCATCCATGGCACATTCACTGAGGAGGCTGCTTAGTAATACTATGGCTAAAATGGATAAAACATTTGTTGTGCTTTATTTGTCTTTTGATAATTTTTAGAACAGGTTCAGTAATATCAGTGTTTACTGAGTCACTTTTATAAGGCATTTATTTACTCTCTAAGTTACAGTTTGGATTAAGTGGAAGTAAAAATGTCAACTCTGGCTGGAGTTTTTGAAATCTTACTCTGCATCTCACTTTCACATCTGCTGTGCTCCGACCGTGAAGTTGTGCTTCATCAGCCAAGTCTGCATAATGTAGTAGAGCACAGCTGAGTCTTCCCAGGATATGGTGAGTTGTATGATGCAAACTACTTGAAGTGATGTAGACCAGAGAACTAGGTCAGTCCTGAGAGTGACTGCAGTCTCTGGTGAGCCAGTGGTCAGTGTCCACTAACATCTTCCAGTTGGAGGCCTGGTTCTGGTGGTGAGGAGACCTTCCTGGCTGCTTTCTGTACCTCCATGATAAGTTTGGAGGCTGACAAGAGTGTTGAGACAAGACTCTGTAGGACTTGGTTATGACACCAAGTCCTTGGGTGAGGCTGACCTTAAACCCTGGCAGGATGTGTTTGAGGGATGCTTGCACAGAACAGAGGACACAACTTAGATCCTCCATGGGGCTTTAGACTTGAAATGCAGATAACAATGGACTAATGGAATCTTTGGTTCCTTGGAAAGTGTCCAGACATTAATTTAATTTGATTACATTTTATTTATATAGAGTGAAATCACAACATATGTTATCTCATATAGTGAGGTGAAGACCTTACAAATTTTAAACAGAGAAACCATCAATCTGAAGTTCCCATTGGATTCCCTTTGAGCAAACACTTTGTGACAGTGGGAAGGAAACACAAAACCTCCCCTTTACTGGGAAGGAATCAAAAAACCCCTAGGATAGGGAGGGGGGAAAAAAACCTCTGGCAGAACCAGGCTCAGGGAGGGAGGCCATCTGCCTCGACCGGTTGGGCTGGGAATGAATGATGAGGGGTGAGGGGATAGCAGGAGAGGTTGGGGTGGGGATGGCAGGACAGCAGGTGGTGAGGCCAGCGGCTGCAGATCAGGGATGTGGAGCTCCAGATCCAGAGACATCTGTGAAGAGAAGAGAAAAGAAGAAGCAGTACAAAGAACACAGAACTGCGGGGGATAGGTGATATAAGAGTTTAGAGAGAGTATAGGATAGGAGCCCAGTGCATCATGTGAG
>OMNN01028527.1:0-16815 GCA_900302755.1 Chromis chromis | reverse complement strand
CCCTACATGCCCCTGGTGCTCCCAGCTGCCACCCCAGCCCCGGCACCAGCCAAGGCTCCCGCCCCTCTGTACGTACGCACTGCTGCTCCAGCCAAAGAGCCCCAGTCAGGGTATCTCTACTACGCTCCATCTGCAGCGCCTTTCCTCTCCAAGGTATATTATTAGACAGCACCTGGTTTTCTGTCATTTTTATTCAATCAGAATAATTAAAAGATGTTATATCGGGTAAAAAAAAAATCTACACATGACTTCAAACTGCAAGATACATATGTTTTTGTGGTGCTAAAATATCTGCATCTGGTTGTAATACTTCAGGAGCAGAAGGCCGAGCTGCTGCGTATCTGCGCTGCTGATGATGTGGAGTGTCTGCAGTACCATCTGAGAGCTGCCCATGGGTATGCGCCCTCCGCTGGGTCTCTCCCTTCATACGCCCACCTCGGTTGCGACCCCAAGAAAGACCCCACCTGCAAACCCAAACTGGTGCAGAAAGCCCCTTCTGGTCTCTACCTGCAGTACCCCAACTGTGATCCTCGGGATCCCGTCTGTGCCTATGCTGCCTCCCTTGTGGTATGCATTAATTATTACACTGATCTCTCTCAGCAGATTTTACCTGCTTTCTGCCTTTTATGTTTTCTTATTCCTTGATTATCGTGCCTCATGAGTGTCTTTACTGTGATCTCTCCCTCCAGGCTCCCCGTGCTCCTAACCCCCCTGCCCCTGCTGGCCCTGGATCCTGCAACCCTCTTTTTGAAGAAGGCTGCAACCCTCTTACCGCCACCAAGTTTGCTACTCCCCCAGAGGCGTACAAAACCGAAGAAAAAGAAGAGGCCGCTGCTCTTCGTGTTGCTCCTCCTGCTGCGCAGAACAACGACCCCTATGCCATGTTTAGGGATGCTTATGCTAATGCTAACAGAGTCAATGACCGTTATGCTATGCACCACCAGGCTAGTGCCCCAGCTTCTCCTCCTGCTAACGACCCATACGCCATGCTGCGCCGATTCATGTCCCAAGCTCGGGCTACTGACCCGTATGCTCCACGCATGGAGGCTGCTCCTGAGTCCAACCCCAACGATCCTTTCTCTGCTATCCGTGAGGCAGCGGCTGCCATGCATCGCCGTGGCCCTCCCACCCCCAGGCAGCAGTTCCCGTTCTCCAATCCCAATTATGAGGAGCCTCCCCAGGAGGAGCGCCACCCTCTGGGCCCCCCAGGTAAAACCAAGGAAGGCTACGACTGCTTCATTGGCTACGACCGCGAATGCTTCCCCGTGAAGCCCACTGAGCCTCGCTCTGGAGTCCACCGTCGTATCCCCTACCCCGCCGAGGCGTACGAGCCCCACCTGAATGCTGACGGCACCCGCAAAGGAGTCCTGGAGCCCTCGAACCCACACTGCGACCCAGAGTACGACCGCGACTGCCGCCTGCGTCGCTTTGAGCCCGAGCAGACCCAAGTCGAGACCCAACCCGAGCATCACGCCGAGGAGGACCACAGCCAGGGAGCAGCAGACAGCGAGCAGCAGGAACAGGAGCAGTACGAGACAGAGCCCTACCAGAGCGGCCAGGAGGAGCCTCACATGTCCTACCAGCCACTATCACAGGGGATGCCCAGCCTCCAGGACATACTGAGGCGCTATGGAGACCAGTTCCCCGAGCAGGATGATCACAGAGCTTATGCAGACGACTACCGCAAGAAATAAACGCGCTAACACACATGCATGCAAATGGACATGAATACACAGTCCCATGCGTTCTTGCAGCTCAGCCCTTGAACACTTCATGCAGCGAGCAACCAGTTCTAACTGGACCAGATATGGGACACTGGTGAAGTTTATGGACCCAATGAGCGAGTACATGCACGTACATCCAAACATAGCTTCCTGCTGTAGGAGCATGCTCAGAAACGATGCTGGAACACCCTCGGCTTTCCGTGCCTTTAGTTGCTTGAGACCTGTTGCTTTGGCGTTTTGCTCTTCTAATTTCCACCTCGAACCTCCTCCATCCACTCAAATGTGTAATGACTTCTCCAACCTCAGCTTTGCTTCTGTATCTATGCATCTCACTTTTAAAATTTTGTTTGTTGCTTTTTGTCAGTGGATTTTATGTAAAGACATTTTTTTCATTTTGAATGTTCTAATAAAAAGCTCTAGAAAGCTGTTTTTGTATTTTATTTAGTGGATATTGACATTTCTCACAACTATACAGACACAACATGGGACATATTCACCCAAATAAACTGAAAACTGGTTTCAGGCGTTACCTTTTTTTGACATATGTGAGTTTACATAGACTTACAAAAGCAATAAAAGGGTAGTCAAGCAGCTCGATATCGATGTACATGTTTGTAAACCTATAAAGTTGAGGAACCTACTAATTAGTGGAAAGATATCCTGACTACCAGTATGGGTCACCATCCAAAACTCCATCTGCCTGCAAAATGCCAACTCTACACCTCTCTGAAAATGCCTCATCCGAAAATATATCCTCAGATGAGGCTTGCAGCACTTTTCTAACTTTTTGCTAGCTCTTGCAGAACCGAAGACAATGTAATAACACTGTTTTTATAGAGTGGAACTCCTTGAGATTAGACCTTTTCTGTGTTAAATACCAAGTTTCCCTTTAGGTACCAAAGCTATCTATAGAAACCCCTGAAACTACCTCTGCAGCAAAATCTACTTGTGTCCACTGTCCATTTGTATGGAAGCTCATTTATGCAAGAAAAATAGGATTATATATTTATATACACTGTATTATTTATGGTCAGACAGCATTATGAGATAGTAACTTGACATTTTGATACACTTGGTGTGTCATAACCTTGACTTAATATTGGTTTTCATAAAATATAATCATGTAAATCAGGCTTACAAGTGCAAGCAAAAGCCATGTCAGTGTTTCCCCAATCTTAAGACCGGAGTAATGCACATTATACTGTATGTAACGGGAGTTTAGTCTCAACCAATGTGCTCACCGAAGGAGAAGATAGATTCACCCAATAGAAGTTTGACTTTAATCAAGCTTCTTGACTCATGAGTGACGAGTAATTTTGAAAAATGACAGAATCCCTCTGCTGCAAGTGTAAAAGTAAAACGTAATGTAAAAAAAAAAAAAAAAATAGACCTTTCTTTTAACTTCTTTCAGTTTCGAGGCTTCCTCACACGATGATGTGTCAATTTTCATGTTGGCCGAGTCAAACGACACTTGATCTCCCACCGACAGGCCTGCGGCTGATTTTCCATGTGTTATTTGAAGGGATTTCTCTGCCCCGCTGACCTCCCCTCTTATTCTTTTATCGTTTGCAACGCTGCTTCTCTCAAAAACACAGCGTGAGAAGGTCACCGAGAGCAGAGGCTTGACTTCATTGATCCGAAAGCCCTCACATGCATTAACAGAAGCTGCCATTCAGAGGTCCAGTGGGAAGCTCTTGCAGCTCCTGGAAAGTCTGGCAGAAAACTTTAACTTCAAATAAAGAATTTATTTCTGCAATCATTGCTGTGTTTTTTTTTTTTTTACTGCAGCAGGGATGCAACTTTAAAACACTGATGCAGTTTGTGGCGAAAGGCTGACGATAGGGTTAGAGGAGGTTGTGCTCTTTTTTTGTTTTGCTTGAACTGCAGAAATAGTTGCCTCCTCTCCAGTTCATTTTTTTTTTACAGTGAGTGAAAAATGTGAGAACAGACCCGAGAAAGTTCTCATCACATATTGGTGTTGATATTAAGGGGAAAAAGGGTGTAAAAGGCACCCAGCAGGGGAGATAAATTAGGAACACTTCTTGCTGACGTGACACAAAGCTAAATATCCACTCAGAATTAGAGAGTCGATTTAAATGTGTAGCAAGTAAGCAAAAACGGCTGCTATTAAACGGATGATTGGGTTGATAGCTCGTTAGCTTCCTCTTATGAAGGTGTGGTGCTCTTCCAAAATGATAGGATGATAAATGAGGATGCAGAGGTGGAGGCAGCGCATCATGGCCGCCGGTAATATAATTTGTTACCTGTTGGCAGGCTGGGGGTTTATAAATCAGAATTTAAACTTTTGCAATGTTAGGAGCTGCACAGTGGATGATTAATTTCCCAGGAGGGGTGAAATTGACAGTAAAACCACTCATGCACTGTTAAAAGCAGGATCAGGTTCAGGTGCTTGTTCATTAGAGAACTTATTTACTGTAAAGGCAGTTAAATGAATGAAAGTTGGGAAGCTGCAAACGGATTCAAATCAACTCACATTTAGTCAGATGGGTTATAAACAAACAGTATTAGAAAGTAGAATAAGAAAATGTCTTCCATCATCTGATGCCAGAAATGCCAGCTCAACCTTTACGGTAGTTGAGATAAAGACATTAAAAAAAGACAAATCTGACAGCAAATGACCTTCCAACCAAGTAAAGATAACACATTCGAGAATAACTCAAAAGTTTTTTAGGATTCCTGGGTCCAACTTATCTTCAGCAGCTTAAAACAAACTGTGGTGCTGCGTGAGCCAATGGAAATATGTCCTAAAGCTATCTGGAGATCTTAGAGATAAGCTCACAAGATCAATACTTGTTGAGGTATTCAAGCTACCACCCCCCCGGTTATTATGCAAAAAAACTTTAGAGAGCTCTAAATCAGAACCGCAGATTTATCTCATTGGCAAGTTCTGTCCTTTTTAAATGAACAGTTTGTGTATATGTACATACTATCCCATCACTAAACCTTGTTCTTCATTATGCAGCGAGTGAAAACTTTCTAATAAAGACAAAGAGTTGACCTTTAAAGTTTTACTGGAGACATTTGGGAAACCATGATAACATTAATTACTCAAATTAACTCAATTACAGCGGCTAGAAAAACAACACAGAGCACAATTAAACCAATGGTAATATGAAAATTAATTAGTAAAGTAACAAAGAATTAAAAGAGAAAGTAAAACACAAAAAGGTTTTTATTACACTTTGGCTCTCCATTAACTCCAGACAGATCATTTAAAATTGCTTGCTTACAAAAAAAGACCTAAAATATGCCTGTTATATATGTTTGGTCACAGATTTGATAAAAACATGGATCTTACAATGTTGCTTCTTGTAATGCTGTGAATTGATAGGAGCCATTTGGTGCTGGAAGTTAAAAATCCCATTAATTTTTCCAATAGAAAATGATACACGACTCCCAGTTGGACCACACGAATCGTCACGAAGCTCTCCCAGTTCAATCATCAGTCCGGATGATTAATAGCTGCGTAACGAAAACATCTGGATCTTTAATAAGGTACAAGCTTGTTGGCGTTAAATGTTCCGGGGAGAAGTTAACGACTGCTGAGGGGCGTTTTGCCGACAAGCATCACACAAGTGAAAACACAATCTACCTGTTGTTAATGATGGAAATCCTCCACAGCACCCTAGGCTCATGGGTAATGTAGTATTTAGAGTCATTTATCATGCTAAAATTATGCAAATTCTGCAGGTGGCGATAACATAAACCACTAGGGTCCCTATATATTGTCTAGGAAGATGTTTCGATGCAACTGAAATGGGAATACGAAATGAGGGAAAACATTTCACAGCTCAATGAATCTGTACCAGTAGTGGCTGCTATAGCAGGTGAAACCAGGTAATGCACAATGCTGCAAAATAATATCATTAATGTATTTAATTTGTGCTGATAAATAGCAGAATTTCCAAATGCTAAATATTGGAGTCTGAAAATGTTACAAAAGATCTAAATTTTAAATATAAATGTTGGCAAATGAGTTAAAAGATTTTCTGTCAGTGTTTTGCTGTAATGTGGGGTTCAGACTACAAAATATCGGCATAAAAATAGCCTGGGCTGGCAGATGGCACAGGTAATTTATCATGTGGTGCGTCATAGTTGATGACAACCAACGCCACACTTGGGATGCCTTATTGCCGTTGGTATAAAAAGACTATTGTGTCAAGAGTATTTTTATCTTCTCTCCTGTCCATGATGTTGACCCAAGTACAAACCTCAAGGGCAGAAAAATGAAGCTAACGTCAGAGTACCAAAAACTGCAGTTCCTTGAATGGCCACTTGAAGCCTCCTCCATAAACGAGTCAATCCCCATTAATTGCCATGTTGAAATGCTCAACTGTACAGCAAAAATAAACATGTTTACAGCCAAGTACAAAAACAGTTTTGGTCTGTATAGCTAGTTTCCTTGTTCATGACAACTGCATGGAGGGTGGAGTTATATGTAACTCATCTGTTTAAATTGTATTAAGGCCTAAAGTTAGGCACAATTAATTAGGTACCATCCCAGGACGGTCAGTGTTTTTAGAGACATTGCATGACCCACCTCTACTCCACTTATTCTCCACTTCTTTGCTCATCTTTTGATTAGCCAAGAGTTAGGAGGAGTCAGGCCCCAGAGCCACCATACTGAGATTCAAAACCGCTCTTCAGGAAACCTCAGATAAAGGTTCATCCATCATGATATATAGCCTATGCGTTGGCCACATAAAGGGGGACTGGACACCTGAATAGAAGATGCTGACTCATTCATTTACTGCCTCATAAGCTGAAAATAATTCTGCAGTTCCAGAAATTCTGGCCCACAGAGCATATACATTAGTGTCTATAGGGACGATGCACAACTGTCTGATGTCCAGCTGGCTTCCTGCACACACAAGTAGGATAAAATCATGTATCTCCACTTGTTTTTGGACTCAACTCAACCTCCTTGTATGTTAAAAAAAAAACGGTTCTTGAGGTCTGTACATCATGTGATGAGCACCGAAGTTGTCGTAATACATTTTGGGCTCCTATTGGTCAACCAAACCCAAAGAAACAGCACTAGACTCAATGCAATTTTGGTTGAGCTGCCAAAATGCTCTTTTGTACAAACCGCGTCGAAGTGAATTAAGGTCTGAAGGAGAAACAACTCACACTGTCTTCTTGGTGCGACCCATGGATGTGTCCACAGTTGTTTTTCTTTACTTATTCCGAATTCAGGCCAGAAAGGATCGTTCACTGCTTCGTTTGTTTACATTCTGTTTCATGAAGGTATTCCTGGCACCTTCTTCCTGATGACATTACGCAGATCATCTGATTATTGGTCAAGGGTCTCAGTCAAGTAACATCAAGAGTTTGTGAGTATATAATCAACTCATCTGGCACAATGACCATCTGATATCAGACTAACACTGTGGAGTCTGAACCTGGCATTAGGTGGGGCTGCAGGATATGCTGAGTCAGAAACCAAACTTGGCTCTTGCTTATAGACTAAACCTGAGCTTTGTAATTATACCTTCTGCTATTTTCAGGCTAAATCTCACAGCTGTCCTCTTTGAACTGTGTTCCAATCTCCAGCCTGCAGGAAAACCCCTCATCCAAAGTAAACCATAAATCTGCTCCTGCAAGATTTCCACCACAAGTGAGATCATGACTACATGTTATTGATCTGTCTGTTTTCTGTTCACAGGACTGGTTATTGTCTTCTGTTCTGTTTTTATCAGATTTTGTTTCCTTGTAAGGATATTATATCTTGATGACTAGCTTTCAGGTGATATCAGAAGATGCAAAAGTGCAGTTTACCTTGAAAAACTAAGAAAGTGACACCAAATTGACCCTTAAACTGAAAATATGCAGACCCTGGGTTGAGTTGGATGCCGGAAGGTCATGTTAAACTGTAAAACAGATCGACATAAGATTGATGCCGCTCAGAGGAGGAGATGAATGAGAAATGTTTGTGATTTCAGCTCGAGGTGATATTACATTCTGTAATTGATGTTTAACAAGGGAGGGGCAGCAGAGACCATCAGTCAAACTGATTAATGATTCTGCAATTAGGGCCGAGCAGGGCTTGGTGCTACCTTGGGAAACATAAAATGCAATATACATGTGTATCCAGTGACATTAACAGCAGCTACCTCATTAAAATGAGTGTTCCTTTAAGGTTTTTGAGTATCCATTTTTTAGTGGTAGAGGCAGAGAAAGAGATAAAACCAGTGCTATAAAAATAAAATGTGTGACACCTTCACCTTTAACTCTACTTCAGACTGCCTTTTTTAAAATCTCCCTCCTTTGGTCTCCCTTTCAACAATATTTGCATGTTTGTATCTGTGTTGTGGATGTTCTGCCCCTCACCTTCACCCAGCCTCATCACCCGTCTTCCATCTACTAATGAGCCCAGCATTGTTTTTATCCCTTGTCTTGTTTGTTTCCTGCATCTGGGTTCAATCGGTTGATCATAACAGAGCAAATCTGTCCAACACAGACCCAGCAGACACGACTATTTAAAAAGTCACCCCGAAGGGCTCCAGACTCTGTTTGACCACATGTCTCGTATCAGCAATGTTTCCGTCTGGAGCCCCACCAAGCCAGACTTTTTCTGCACCTCCGTCTTTCTTCCTGTCCCTTGAGTCATATGTGCCTGATACTAAACATCTTTCTGGAGACCTGGGGAATACAGGGAAGACAAAGAGGAGCCACAGTACTTTTGATGGAATCGATATTGTTTGAAAAAAAAGAGGGGCTTTACAACTATTATACCTCCCTATGTTGCAGGGGCGCTCATTTATCTTGCAAGTTCTGATCGCCTTTCGTCAAGTCCTTGGAGTCTCAATAAGTCTCTCTTCAGGCTTTAGACTAACAAACAGACTGACAGATGGGTTAAACCAGACTTTTTTTTCTCTCTGCAAAAGCACGGACTCAATTGAGAATAACTCTCTTTGTAAGTTTGCAGATCTTTTACACACACAAAAAAAGAAGATCTATAACACGCAAAGGGAAAACCCCAAAAAGCAGAATATGGGCTCTTTAAAAATCAAGGTCAATCATGTTCTAAGTAAGTGCGCTTATTCTGAACAGGGTGCAGTAAGTAATGTAACTGTGCAGCACTTTGATTTCATTTTGGCACAAAATAATCTGTGAAAAGGATTTGACTCTTCTTCCGCACAAAAAAGGACTGATCTTGTGCCGCCTACTTCAGTCAAGAGGAACAGGTTGTTATAATGGAGAGCAATGAAAAATAGAAGAAAATAGTTAAGGTAAAAAGGCACTGCTACTGCAAATGATTAAATCGAAATGCTGGTAGACAACTGCTAATCATGTTAATAGATTTTCATTTACCACTCAATGCAGCTGCTTATTTCTGATGTGACAGCTGCACGTTTTAGAGCTGTCAAACTTCATACATTTAAACATGTTATTGAAGAAGTGTATTTAGGTCTGACACTGTCCCATAATGAAAGATAAATGGAAATCACGTTTGTTTTTAGGCAAATCAAATGGCATTAATATTATTGATTGAATACTCTCTATGATAAATACCAATACATGCAGCAGTGCAAAATGGACTTGGCATCAAATCAGGTACAAGTATAAAAACATATTTATGCATTTTCTGCACCAACTGAATGCAAGTAGGCTCCTGTGGCAACACAACATATACAGCATGCAATACTGTAATTCCATGGCTTCGGTCAGTGGGATTAGTAACGCATTGCTCAACAATAAACTTGAATGAAACTTAGTGGGGGTGAAACAGAAGCTGGCAGAGAGGCAAAACTATAATGGAAGGCAGTTGAAAGGTCCTAAAATAAACAACAGAAAAACCAAATTGAGGAAAAACTGAATACAAAAGAAGCAGAACACAGGAAACACAGTTTCTGTTTACCTACCTATTAGCATCTAACAACTAAAGGGAGAAAGCCAAGACCATATACATACGTGGGAAAACACAGGAGATACTGGGAAATACAAACGACATCGGAGGTAAAACCAAAACTACCACAAAAACCCAACACCATGACAACAAACCCACTTTGTTGCCTGTTCAGGAGGATGAGATTGGAGCAACATTGGTCCAAGCCCAATTGTCACAACTGGTGCATCGATGACCTCCACTAGACGATACAAGCAGGTCAGAAAGTTTGGCTTTTCAACACAGGCAATCTCTAGAAAGTCTCTCCCCACTACATCTGCCCCTTTGAAATTCATCAACTCCTCTGCTGTCAAATTAAAACTACCCAATCCATCCCACTTTCCACATGTCCCAGTTGAGCCCGGACTCTCTCAGCCCTTTGCCTTACCGCTAACCCAACCAGCCACACTCATTCTCCATCCATCAGCTCCCCTCGCTTCCATTCCCACTTCTGAACATCAGCAAAATGGTTTTTCCTGCATTCAAAAGATGGACGAAGCCACCGTAGCGTCGCCTGTTGGTTTGCGGACCACCGTTTTGAAGCCGTGAGTTTGGAATTTGACTTTGATCTTGGTCTTTAGAAACTGGAAGTAACAAGCGAAGGAGTGGATTTGACGGAGGACTCGAGGACATTACACATGGTGATGCTGCTTCTTCATCTATTTTATTGCTAAATGAGACAAGATTTTCTGAAATAAACATCATGCTGATTGAGGTCAGTGGGAAAATGTTAAATGAGGTAACAGATTAAGGAAGATGTAGGGTCATTTTATCAGACTTCTATACAATCAGGCTTCTTTTTGCAACCTGGGGAGTCGCCCCCTGCAGGCTTGGATTCCTGGGGTGACAGAAGGACAGATTCAGCGGGTGGTAATCAGCATCAACTGCTGTACAGCAAAAGTTCCTCCTGTCCTGCTGACATGACGACAACGTTGGAAGAGGTAGCAGGGGAGATGCCTACCCTCACCAGAGGCAATTTACTGGGAACCTGTGATCTTCTCAAGAAAGCACAAATGTTAAGGGGAAAAGGCACACATAGCTCATGACTCATATTCTCGGCAACAAATTGTTTTTATTCCTTGCAGCCCTGTGTTTGTATCCTGCATCTGGTTTCAGTCAGCGGCAACAACAAGAGAGAACAAACCAACAAATCAAAAGGAAAGACAGCGTGAGACAAACTCCATGCGAGTGAGTGATGGCACGTGTCTCATCTGTGTGCGACAGAAAGAGATCCTCACCCCTAAATATATCTTATTCTGCCTCCAGCTGCTGACAAAGTCAAACCCCCTGCACGGCTGAACACACACACACACACATATACACACAAACACACACATACACACATTAAAGCAGGGACTCCCTCTTGTGGTAGCTGAAGCACAGGAGGAGACGAGGTGAACGCCGGTCGCCGCTGAAGCCGTCAACAAGCATCAAAGCTGATTATTTGTTGAGGCCTAACAATAGAACATACTGTCAAACTAATTACCAAACCTCCTCAACACCTCTGTCCTGTAATCAGCTGTTAGAGGGTGGAAAGTACGACGACGCATTTAACAGTGTTAAACCAGCACATTTGCATCTCCTGCACTTGCACAGATCATATTAAGTTGACTGAATTTGGGTAAATACCCAAGTGTAGGAGATTAATTGGCACCTATTCATAATTTAGGTCATTTTGTAAAAGCCAAAATGACTAATTCAGTAATTTCAGATTCTCAAATGTCAACATTTGCTTGTTTTCTGTGATAGTGAGTCTAAAATGTTGTGTTATTGACTAATCTAAACGCAATGATGTTCATGTTGTGGCATTTTACTCTCAACAATGAATGATTTTTAAAAAAGTAACAGTTGTACTTCATCATTGCCTGCAGCTGTACAGTGCTCATGATGGATTAACGCTGTCCTTGCCCAAGGTTTTCTGTGAATTAATTAGTTGAAACACAGCATGATAAAACACAGGAAATATAAATATCAATATAAATTATAATAGGTCTTAAAACCTGACTATGAGACCCCTCTTTAAGGGCAGTGCAACAAGATGGGGACAGTTCATTAAAAATCTGCCCTCAATCTCTGCAGCTTTTAGCTTTAGGCTGCAGTCACTCTGATCCATCACTTACAGTTGTGAACATAAGTTTAAGTTCACTTGTAAAGACCAAGTATATCGTGGCTGTCTTGAGTTTCCAAGGACTCCTATAACTCTTAATTTTCCAATAAGGAATCACTTAAACATGCATCTTTGTCACAAAAAACAATCATGCATTTTGGTTCTTTCATAAATTTATTACAGGTTCTGGAAACATGACAGAATCTGGAGCAACAATAATATACATACATCAACGCTCACTTCGCCATTTTCACCTCAACTAGGCGCTTTTGGTAGCCGTCCACAAGCTTCTGGTTGTATCTTTGACTCCTCGACAGAATTTGTGTCAAAAAGTCAACAAATTTAGTTTAACTGTACAGACTTCTTTCTTCATCACAGTCCACAGGTTCTTGATGGGGTTTAAGTCAGGACATTGGGAAGACCAGTCTACAACCTTATTTCTAGCCTGATTTAGCTTCTTTTTTTCTTTTTTTTTTTACCACTTTGGATGTTTGTTAGTGATCATTATCTTAGAACACCCAACTGCGTCCAAGATCCAACCTTTTGGCTGATGATTTTAGGTTTTCCTGAAGAATTTGGATGTAATCCTTCTTCATTATTTCATTTATGTTGTGTAAAGCACCAGTTTCACTAGCAAAGCATGATACTGCCACCACCGTGCTTGACAGTAATTTAGGTGTTCTTGGGGTTAAAGCCTTCAACATCTTTCCTCCAAACATATTTCTGGACATTTTGACTAAACAGCTTAAATTTTGTTCATCTGATCACAGAACTTTCCTCCAGAAGGTATTTTCTTTGTCCATATGATCAGCAGCAAACGTCAGTTGAGCCTTAAGTTGCCGCTTCTAGAGGAATAGAAAATTTAGAGTTTTAGGATTCATTGGAAACTCAAGACTGCCATGATACACAGTACACGGTCTTTACAACTTTTGTTCACAACTCTACATGTTGCTGTCTGTTTTCTATTTGCCACATATCATCCATCATCATATTCAGCAGGTACCAACATGCATACAAGAATAAAATGTTTTCCATTGGCTAAACCTTTCAGCCTGCTCACAATTTTGTGCCAATGAAACTGGAACTGATCTTCATCATTGGAGCCAAGCCACAGAGTGACTCCCATCACTGTGAAAACACACTAGAATGCCCAGACAACAAAGCAGATGTGCAATTTTTTAGTTTTAATGGTTTTTGTTGCCATTTTTTTCTCAAGATAATACCATGAAACCTCATTACTATACACAGATGTGTTGCATCCTTATCTTTACACACACAAAAATAACAAGCACAAGGATTATTTTCTGTCCACTAATGAAGCCAAATATGTGGCTGAAATCTCCAACAAGTTTCCAATTGTTTTGTTTTTTTCATGTAAAAGCAAAGTCAGGGTCTTAGTTAAATGGGAGCGAAAGCAGAGTGCAAACATCCCTCTGCTTACAGCGCAAGGAAAGTGCATCAAAAGACAGTTGGAAATATAAATAAAAGGAATTTACTATTATAAAATCACCCATTAGGTATCGCTAAGATAAATTAACCTCAAACGTTTTAAGTTTTAATTGGGACCTTTGCTCGATATTAAGATGTACCTGCTCTGAGAAAAGAATCTACCTGATGAACAGCTACAAATGACTAGAAATGTCAGCATGAAGCATCACCTAAAATAAAAAGGTGTCATCTCCATCTCCTTGTGCTCTGAGCAGGGAGCCGATACCAGGTGGAGAAAATGCCGGGGGGTCCACACGCCGCTCGTATTTCCAATTAGTGACCCGAAGCAAGAACAAGGGGAAGAAACTGGTGCAAAGAAGGTGAAAAACAAGAAAGAAGAGTTGAGAAGTGAGATGATGATCTGGAGAGAAGGTGAGAAAAGGAGGGAAACAGCAGGTGTCGGGCTTAAAAGGCCGAGTTCAGGAATATTCCAGCGCACGTCATTGATTATGAGACGTGTGAAGGAGAAATACTATTGAGTCGTTGCTTCAGTGCTTTTTTTGTCCTTCTTTTTCCAAGTCCGAGGTTTACTTTTCAGATGGTGTCAAACAGTGTACGATGTGTATGTTAATAGAGAGCTGGTCAGACAGAGCGGTGGAGGCTGACTAAGATTTAAAGGGTAGTAAGTCTCATGTAACCTTTGAGTAATGAGGATCCAGCTTTGTTTAACTGTCATGGAGACTTCTATTATTGATTTCACCTTGCTCTCAGATACAGTACTTTAAGTTATAAATACTACACTGTGACTTTTATGATAACAAGATGTGCCGAATAAATAAAAAAAACCTGACTGTGTGTGGGTGCTGGGACTGATTATTTTAATCGGCATGGGCAGCTATAAAGAATAATTTCGAATTTCCAGCAGACTTTTTGAAGTAGCAAGATCATGTTGTGTTGTTGAATACCGTCTAATAATCACTTCAAAATAAACACACCGTAGTAATGGCTAGCTGCAAGTATGGTAATTTGTATTTTTTTTGTAATTAAGATCCCCAAACTCAAGATAGGACTGAATAAAAGTTCAGTTTGAACCTGCAAAAACTTATTTTTGGTCACTTCATACAGGACTTTTGTGACCTTTTAATAATGGATTCTTGATAAACATTGCTGATAATTATCTTAATGTGCAAACTGGCTAAATAACATGCACCAGATTTACCATCCTTCAAGCTCCCACTGCCCCTTTCTTTACCCCTAGTCCCGTTTATCAGCATGAATGTGCACAGGATATGTTGGAATATTCTGTATAAAAGATAAACATAGCTTGTGGATCATGGTTTTGAAGCCTCAAATTTGGAATTTGGCCTTCACCGTTTAGATTGTTTGAAACTGGACAAGACAAAAGAGGGGTGGATCTAGCCAAAAACCCTATGCATGCCCTAGCAGAGTAGCCACACCCTAAAACATACCCTGCTTTTTCATCCATTTTACTACTAAATGGGACCTAAATGTAAAAAATAAACACCATGCAGTGTTAAAGAAGACTTGAATCTAGCAATTGAGACCATAAACTCAGTGGAAAAATGTTTACTGAGGTAACAGATCAAGTGAGAAGTTGGCTCATTTTCTCATAGACTTCTGTACAGTTGCTAATTGCAACCAGGAGTTGCCCCCTGCTGGAAGTTAGACAGAATGCAGATTTAAGCCACTCAGACTTAAACAGCAACCCAGAAAGTGAAAACAAAGTGAAGGACACTAAAATCTTGCACTGATGCACATCCAACTCAATTAACAGTCATGCAATCCACTGATAACATTAAAGTATCATTTTAGATTCACCTCAACTTTAAATTCACTCGACAAATCACTGCTAATTCTTTGAAACGTAACATTGTACTGTTGCGGAGCTCCAACCTGCTGGTTTTGCTGTGTGGAGTTTTTACATTCTCCTTGCACCTGCCTGGGTTTTCTCTAGATGCTTCTTCCCACCGTCTAAAAACATGCATGTCAGGTTAATTGGGGATTCTAAATTGGTCGTAGGGGTGAGTGTGGGCGTGAATCTGTCGCTTTGTTTTAGCCCTGCAATGGAAAGGCGACATGTCCAGGTGTACCCAACGAATGCCAGCTTGGATAGGCTCCAGCTCTGTAACCCTCTGACGGATAAAGCCGGTATACCTAATGATCGAATAGAATCATTTAGACCTTAAATCAAATGGTCAGGAAGCAAATAAAAGAAATAAGCCAATGGAATGATGCTATTTATTCTGTTTTTGATACAAATCTTTGGTTTTCGAGAGGAACTCAGTCCATTTATCTTGAGGTAAAAAGTTCTTTCTTAAATGTTTACAATTTATCAAGCCTATCTAAAATGACAGGATTGCATCTATGAGTAATAATGAACTCGTCAGTGGTGTATAACCCTCCTGGATGAGTCCCACGTCACTCAGAGGTCAGAGGAAGACCGAGTCAGCGGTTTTCAGAGGCAGAATCACACAGGCTTTATATCTGCAGGATTAGACTCGAGAAAAGTCCACAATATTAATATGGGGGGATTTGAAGGAAGAATTATTTTTACCCTGCAGTGTTTTTATTAATTTCTTGTCCTCCTTTTTCGCAAAACTTTCGAGCTGCTTGAATTTGCTTTCGCTCTTTGTCAAGGTCACAAGGCCGGCCCTCTCGAAAAGTACGGCTCATTTTTTAAACACGACTTGTGCACTTTGTTTCCTGATTTGCCAAAAAAAAGAAAAACTGAAGAAAGTCAACTTTTCTTCCTCTTTAGGTGATGATTGCATCTCTGCTTTCAAGGTCGAGGGATGGAGTTACTGTAAGTCCCGCAGACATGAATAAATGTAACGCCAGAAGGAGCGGGTTTTGATTGTGGTGTTTGTTTGCGGTCGAGGCGTCGGCTCGTTTCTCTTTCTAGTTCAGTCATTAAGGTTCCTCTTCTCGTTCCCCGAGGAAACCGTTCCAACAAGGACGAGGAAGCGGGGGAGATGCAGAGCGAGGCGGGGCGGGGCTTTCCTTATCGTTCTGGAGCAGGGTCGCTCAGAGACTAAAAACCATGAACTAATTTCATACCAAATTTACATAAAAATTACTATTAATTACTTGGAGATATTAGGTATATTGGAAACAATTATTCGATCTGCACACAGACATTATTATGTAAATGTCGGCTATTTTTGTGTCTGTGTGAGGCTCGGTTCATCTGGTTGTCAGGGACTTAAAATCACACTAAGAGTTCTTGAAGGCCAGATGTTTGCATGTGCTTCAGTTTTGTTTGCACAAAAGTTTCCTTCTTTTGTTCCCCCACCCCCCTGCCACCGCCGCCTTCTCTTCGTTGTGTAACTCTGATTAGTTGGATCGTGTGATGCTCGAGGGCCACGGCTCTCAGAGGCGAGCGGCACCGAGCGGTCGCCTGGCTACAACCGGCGACAGGTTATCCTGGCAACCTTGGTGTGATAGATGTCCCCGCCTCCCGCTGTCGTCTTGGCAATGCTTTGGTGTTTATCTTGCTATCCTTCGCCGTGAGCCCTCATTCATCATCCTGCCGCTCAAAAGGGGGCACATCCCTCGCTAACGGCGCGTCTGATTAAATATTAATCACTTTTTAAAACACTGCCAGGCGTGTGCGTTCTTGTTTTTCC
>OMNN01028526.1:0-10950 GCA_900302755.1 Chromis chromis | reverse complement strand
GTCGTGGCGCACAGTCCGCCTGCCTCTGACTGACTGAGCGTCCGGGCAAATTCCAGCGATAACTCATAAAAGACCTTTGATCCTGCAAAGTTAACAAGTGAATAATGCAGAAGCGGAGGCCTGAGCCTTCAAGGACAGAGAGGTAGAGCAGGCACTTCCCTTAAATGTGAGCACAGAGCAGGTAAACACTCATAGACTTTATTTTATTTTGATACCAGCCTTTGATACCAGTGTACGAAAAATATAAAGATACTCAAAACAAACAAAAAAACTTGGTCAGACTTAATTCAAGTCTAATTTCTAAGTTTGTCCAACTTAGAATCTAGAATTTTCCCTTCTGTGAACTTAATTCAGGTTAGTTTCTGTTTGTAGTTTCTTTCTTGACCTGTTTGACCTTTTCTGCACATATGAGGAAAGTGAAGTCACAAATGGCTTAGACTAACTGAAAGTTTGAAAAGTCCCTTCTTTGTTAACCCTACAGCCGCACTGATTAATTGATTAGCTATTAACTATTAAATTACCTGCCAACTATTCTGATCATTGAATATTTGGTTTGTCTAAATCCTCTGATTCCAGCTTCTTAATATATAAATATTTCCTGGTCTCTGTCCTCTTCTATGACAGTAAACTGAAAATCTTTGCCTTGAGATTTGAAGTCATCATCTCAGGCTTTGAGAAATTGATCAATAACTAATCAATTAATCAAGAGAATGAATGGCAGGTTAGACAACAATGCAAAAATCAATTCATGCAGCCCCAGTTGGACCAGGGTTTCTTTATCAAGGTCTGTGCACACTCCTATGAGGCACTTGATGAATTATTTGTCTCTTGTGTTCTGTCCACGTCAATCAAGAGGAACAGGTTGTTTATAATGGAGAGCTATGAAGAATCTAAAAAAATTACAGCAAAAGTCAAGGAATGCTGGCAGAAAATTTTGTGAGTTTAAGTATTTATTTTACCACTCAGTGCAATCTGAATGCAGCTGCTTATTTCGAACAAGACAGCTCCACATTAGAGCTGTTTAAATTTAACCTTCATCCATTTAAACATGATATTGAAGAAGTGCATTTAGGTCTGACACTGGATACGTTGGAAATCACTGTATTGGCCATTTGAATGCACTTAAGTTCCTGAAGCAACATGATGCATATAGTTTGGCTGCTGTAACCTCTCAGTTTTGTTCAGTGGTATTACTAACGTACAGCCAGAGCCGGCTGGTCCATTAGGCAATATAGGGCACCGTGGCCTCCAGGGGGCGCCACAAAATCGGGAAAAAATTCACCTTCAATATAATTATATTAAAACTAGTTATTACTATTAACTCTTAAAATGGAAAAGCTCACATTGATTCAAATGTAAAGCAATGCCCAGTTAGTATTACTAAAAAACAATGCTATTCGATTTCTTTTATTGGCGTATGTAAATCGCCAATAGAGGGGGGGCGCCATATAAAATCTTGCCTAGGGCGCCACATTGGGTAGGGCCAGCTCTGCGTACAGCTCAACAGGTTTGCAGGTATAACGTATTTTCAGGAAAAGGACTGGTGAAAGGGAGATGCTTCTTTTTTTTTTTTTTTTTAAGATTTATTTTTGGCCTTTTATGCCTTTATTAGATAGGACAGTGGATAGAGTCGGAAACAGGAGAGAGTGGGGAAGGACATGCGGTAAACGCCCGAGGTCGTAATCGAACCCGGGACAGCCGCTACGCCTTAGCACTTGGGTCACGCGACATAACCGTTAGGCTATCAGGGCACCCAGGGAGATGCTTCTTACAGCTAAACACACAGACAAACAAAATACAACGCAGTCAGATTCACATAAGTTCCTTTATTTTCAGAAGACTCTTTAATTGCATCAACATGGCAAAGATAGTTAATTTCTAAATAATACTAAATATCCACATTTCAAATCCAAGGTAAGAATAAACTGAGATAAACCTCATCTAATATTCATCTTCTCTAGCAATTTCAAATGAACCATTTTTAAATATAATATGGATATATCTCATGTCTCTGTTAACAAGTCAGGGGAAGATTATCAGACAGCACCTTTCTTTCATAAAACCATACAATTATCAGAAAATTAACAATTTCCATATAAATGCTTTCAATTTATGAATTTAAATTTCGTAAAAAGTATATAATCACAGTGATGTCTGTCGTTTATTTTTTGGGCACAGGTATTTAGTCAATGGATCATAAAGCAAAATTGAACCAATTCTTTCTCAAAAGATGCTGAAAAAATATTTTTCTAATTTATTTGCAGATTTGGATTCTACGTCTTCTACTTCTTTCTACGATTATGCTGATTAAAAAGCTTTTTGGCGAGAGGCACCTAACTCTTTTTTTTTTAACTCTTTCAAATAGCGACTACAAACTAGAAGTGCAACTTACTCATGACCTAAAATGCATCCAACTACTGCCCCCTTCAATCTGTTTCGTTTCGTTCCTGTAGTGCAAATTAGGGGAACAGTTCTTGCAAGTCATGCCGATATAGTCTTCTCAACCAAACAACAACGAAACCCTTGAAATCCCTAAGACGAAATACTGACCAATAGCAATTGCACTTCACATTTCACCAACAAATGGCCATGGTTATGACGTATGAGGAGGAGGGCAGTACACAGTCAGCTATATAGGAGAAAATGCCCTACCTACACAAACTACAAAAAACAGACCGACACACAAACGATTGCACACCTTAAAGAGATGCTCTCTGTTAAGTTAAAAGGCAAATGGTAATCGACTACATAGAGCAAGGTTGTGATGTGATTAGCTCATGGAGTGACGCACACGTATGAGCAGTAGCTTGGCACATTGAGTGAGTCTTTAGTGGAACATTTGCTTCCAAAGCCGTGTTTCCACCCAAAGTAAACGGAACTTTTAGTCCCGCGAACTCTTTCCAGGAACTTAAAGGTTCCTTCAGACTTTTGGTTGTTTGCGTTTCCACCGCAATCTAAAGACCCCCAAAGATTATTGTTTCACTCTGTCTTTTTTGCAAGTTAATATCTAAAGTCCAGTAGGTGGCAGTGATGCAGAAGACTTAACAACGATGACGCCATATAAAGCATGGAACAGGCGACACTGCAACAACTGGAAGCACAGTAGGGATTCAAGTTGATTGTAATTCCCTGCTTTTCAAATGGGGTCACTGAGTCAACGCTTAGAGACGAGCAGCAAAGCGGATTCAAAATGCCCGAAATGCAAGTTAGCAAACTGACTTTGAGCTACTAACGGAGAACTTGCAGGCCATTTTAGGGAAGTCCAAACCTTTTGTGCACGATCTACCTGCAAGAAATGTCCCTGTAGAATCTCTGAGGGTTTTTTTTAGAGGGAGAAAAAAGTAGGTAGTTCCTTAATGTATGTGTCTGTGTTATTAGCACCCCCGTGGGGGCGTATTAGAAAAGGCATCCCCTTACTGTAATGGGTGTAAAATGCACTATCTGGTCCCCCTTGCTGCGAAGCACCCCCTCGGGTTCCATTTATACTTTTTTTTATGTGTTTTCGTGCAGGACATACATCCCTTGGTCACTAGGTGTCACTCACAGCCTTTGTAGTTCAAAGTAATCTTATTCAGTGCTCAGACCACAAGTAGACAAAGTGGTGGAAGAAAAATCTAACAAGACTTTGATTTTTCTTTACTTTATGACACACAAATCTTTTTTGCATAGATCTGAAAATGTCAAATAAAGTAAACTGGCTGGGGTTTCAGGGTAGTTCCTGAAAAACTGTTGTGCAGGTCAAGACGCTGACCGGTTGTTTCTGCGCTCTTAATGTCTTCATTTCATCGCAGCCTTCTCCTCTCTGACATTCCCTCAACAATATAAAGTCTGCAATATTGGCTAAGATTATAAACATTATTTCCTACTTGATCACAGAACTGGAGTTGTGTTCAGTAACTACTATGTCCCATTCTTTTGGTGCACGGTCACAGTCAAAGTTGTCCGATTCTACACCACAACGGAAACAGGAAGGGCCAACTAGGGAGAGATTCATGCCACCTCATGGCTGTCCAATGTTCTTGCAGTGGAAAGACGCATAATGACTGCCAGATGACCAAGAACTTCATTATATTCGGACACACACATCTGCAGACACCCACGGACGCATAATAACTTAGCGGGAGTCTGCTTGGAAGACTCCATTCCATACATGTGCAATAGATCCTATTTATGTATCCACACATGCACATTACTGCCTAACATGTGCACAATTGTCTTTATAGTGTTGTGCAGAGACACCTGTGCAAACTCTCGCGGACTTGGGGAGATGACCAAATTTACGTTACTTGGACCCTCGTGTATTCGCAGTCGAAGAAGGTATAACACCAGCCTCAGACCTGAAATAAATGCTGCGAGTACTTGACCAATCAGAAATGTTTAATGCTAGAAGCCCCACCCCAAAAGTTCCAGAACTTTCAGAAAGTACTATCCCCCTGAGGTGTAATCTCTCTGCAATTTCGTTTAGATCCTGGTCCCTACGGTGGAAAGTTCCGTCAAAGGTTCCTCGTCTTTGGGTAAAGTTCCTTTGGTGGAAACGCGGCTCAAGTAACATTCAAAAGCAACACCAAATGCAGCCAATCTCCTGAAACTAGCTGGGTTTTTAAATACTTTAGATTAATCACAGCGTTTGTAGTTCAAAGTAACATCTTATTCAGTGCTCAGACCACAAGTAGAACAAGTGGTGGAAGAAAAATCTAACAAGACTTTGATTCTTCTTTACTTTACGACACACAAATCTGTTTTGCATAGATTTGAAAATGTCAAATAAAGCAAACTGGCTGCTATCTAAGACCACAGCTGCTGTGCGAAGGTGTCAGTATGCTTCAAAGAAAGTGCTTTTCCAAACATCCAGTAACTTTCATTCACACTCACTTCACGCCGCTGCTATCCAGGCGTGTGGAGGTGAGAAAGTAAGCAGGGTTCAAACTTCTCCTCACACTTCATTACGTCAGTTTTCCTATGTACAAATGAGTGCAACACTTTGAATGCCATCAGGGTAAGATTGTCTGAAGGTTTGCGCAGTTTTCCGCATTTCAACAATTATTGCTTCCCGCCTCTCTCTGTGATTACAAGCTTTCCAACCTGCTTTGAACACTTCAGTTTGTTTCGAGCGTACTGACACCTTCATAATATCACAGTTTTGGCAACCAAAAGTTCACACTTGTCAGAATCACAGGCTAAAAATTTCGCTCTCAGCTTTGAATCTTTTCCTATTAAGTGACGATGAACATGTTAAACATGATAGTAGGTAAAATTCACAATCAAAGCAAAGCCACTAAAAAAACCCATGTAAAGGTTTGTTATTTTGATTAAGCCTACACCAGGAGCGAGCCCTAGACATTTCCCTTACACTTGATGTAAATGATTAGGAGGTTAGATTAGACTCCCTTGATCTCCAACCAATAAAAAGAGCAGCGCAATTGCATTCGGTGGTGTAAGGGAGGCGTTTAGGGGAAGCTCCTGGACACAGCGGTAGTACCTTGGGGAGCGATATAACTCCTCTTCTTTTATGTCGGCCATCCTTTCTGTTTTTGGAGCTACAGGTGCAAGTCCTCTTGCAGTAAGGGCTGCGACATCTCCCAGCTTCTGTGTTTTAGCGAGGGCCGCTGTTTGAGCGTCACTAGTATGATGTAGACGACCAGGAAGCCAAGCACCATCACCACGCCGAGGAACGAGCCGACGACGGGGGCGTAGGAGTAGCTGCTGGCCTTGGGAGGAGTGGGTGGGGGGTGGTTTGGGATGGGTGTGGGAGGATCTGGTAGAGAGGAGAGGAGGTCCTGAACGTTTAGCAGGGAGCCGTTGTTGGGTAGAGGCCGGATGGACAGGATGTGGCACATGAGCGGGTAAAGGTCGACGGAGCGCATGGAGGTTTTGATGTAATTCTGTCGAAAGGCCGGACCTCGGGCCACAAACACGGGCTGCATGCTGCGTAAGGTGTTGTCATAGCCGTGGTTTCCCACTGCAGAGGAAAGACAGGAAATACATTTGCATAAGGCAGTGCAATGCTTTGAAGTTAATTATTCCTGCATTGTTAATCTGCAACAGCTCTGTTTGTTCATATAGTTATGGGATCTGGCACCGCTGCTCTATCTGCTGATTTACTACCATCACTGCTCGCCTCAGCCGACTGGATACGAGTAAATCAATCACCGCAACGCACAAACAAAACTGAGAATTAAATCAAACAACACAAGCACAAAGACTTTAGGTGAAAGCTTCGACAGACTAACTGCAGCTCTGAAAATATATCACTGCTATTATATTCCTGAATACCTGACCTGATTCTCTGTGTGCTGCGGGTGAAATCAATACAGCTTATCAGAGCTGCCTGTGATGGCGGCAGCAACCATCCAATCAGGTTCAGATGAATCTGTGCCTAAAAGATACCTTGTGGAGTTCTTGATTGACAGTAATACAATAGAGGAATCTTGCTGACAACAAAAGCAGAAATGAGGATGCTCACATGCAAGCACATGTGCAACGTGCATGCATTCTGCCAGTGGTTTATTCTGCAGGTTTATGGTGAGGACAGTGCACAAATAAGTGTTTCAATAGATATATTGCATGAAGGTTGGACGATTGGACTAATATATCAGCTATCAGCAATTGGCCAAGTCGATTTCTGGTTGTTTTTTAACAGGGATTTATAGTTTGCTTCCTTCAGAGTTCAACTGAGTAAATACATATTTCAACTACAAAGCACTTGGATTTGGAGTTGCGTGTTTGAGTTAGTAACTTGTAGCCACAGCCAGTGCAGGGTATACAACAACAAAGGTGGTTAAGTTACTGGCATCAGCAATATAGTGTGTAGATAGGCCCAAATTTCAATGTAACTGTAATCCAAATGTTGTGCACCATGTTTACTGCTCCATAAATGGGAAAAAAAAGGCTGTGCTTTCTGCCTCTCTTCAGTACTGGTTGGACTGGACAGTAAAGGCTAGTTAGCAGCTACAAGCCAGGATAGAATAAAGAAACTTGGCCTAAAACCAGCTAAGCATATGGAAAGGTAACTTAAGTTATAACAGCTTAATAGAAAAGTTAGGTCTCCCAGATTGACAGCATTGTGCTAATTAGAGACGTCCTGAGCTAATGTCAAGAATCAGCATTAGGTCCAACCATAGTATTTTATAATTGATCAATATCCGCTGTTTTCTAAGCCTGATCTTTTGCTTACATTCACTGTCACACACACGTCACGATGAGAAAGCATAAGTTGCAACAGGTCACATTATTTAAAACACAATAGCTCTGACAGGAGGACATTAAGTGTCATAGAATTCTCTGTCATGGTGCCCATTGTTAGCTAAACCCACACAATGCTCTCTGCTTGCCAACATAGACTGCCCGTAGTCCAATGGACCACTTCCTTGGGTCACTGCAGTGTTAAACAGTAAGATGCTCCACCTAGTGGCCAAACCAGGTACTATAGCTAATACATAATACATGTTCTGACATGCATGTAGAGAATTCAGGTTTTTGCTATTTTTTGGAGCTGGTGAAGCAAACGCAGCAATGCAATTGTTTCTTAATGCACTGTAAGGCTATTCAGTTGCCAAGCATATACACTAAATCAATTTTATCAACTATTTATTATCTAAGAAAATGGTATTGGATTAGGACACTGTATTGGCAGACACTAAATATTAAATGACTCAGATCAGATTCAAGGGCAATAAAACTTGATCAGGACATCCCTAGTTGTTGTTTATAAAACTTGTGCAGAGGGGTTTATGATATTAACCATTCACAAACATATCGGCAATCGCTGTCTTGGACTGATGGTGGCTTGTTGGAAAATCTCAATATATTGCCCAACCCTATAATGCATTATGACATATGTTTGTATATAACTAAAATTTGTATTTTTTTTCCCATTGAAGTAGGTGAGAACAGTGAATACTCGTATAGCAGAACCTCCATCTTCAGCCACCAGTGCAGATCCAGCCTACATGATCTGAAATTCCTTATTTATAAGTGAGCACAATTATAAATAAGTGGATCTACAGCATTATTTATGTTACATTATTATTTAGTAGCTCCCTGTAATGCACTGGGAAGCACAGAATGTCACTGCTAGACAGCAACAGCCACGATTTATCATCAAGGCCCACTGCTCTCGATACTATATATCATACGATGCAGTTAGAAACTACTTTTGATAATCAGAATAGCATCAAACTGCACATATGTAGCAAAGCAGTGTCGTATCTCTTTTTCACTGAAGACTGACAGTCAGCAGGTTTTCCTTCCAGCTCCAGACTCCTCCTCATCATTTTTCTAATTAACAAGCCTTTTACGAGAGAGGAGGCATTAAGCAATCAAATTATCTGGTGTGGAGGAAATTTGAAGATAAGGTGCTTGATTTGCATTGGATTAAAATAAAATATCTGCACTTAGAGGCAATGCAACATAAAACCTCCAAACCCACACACATATTCCTCTGCCGTCCCTACGGGAAAACAAATCAGGCTTCCTTTGTTAATTACATCTGGTATAACATGAGCTAGCTTTGCTTCAGCGACTAAAATAAATCTCCTGTGAAGTTATTATTAGAGCAGACAAAAGCAGGCTGTTTAAACCAGCTCTTGTTTAATGTGTTCTGCCCCGAAGCAGAATATTGTCTCGGCACAGCTTTACGTACACATGAAGGGTCCGGTTCTGTTCTGCATGATGGTCCAGCCCTCCTTGGCTTCCAGGAGCATGGGCATGATCCTGATGTTGTGCTGATAGTGGAAGTGTTCAGGAATGTCGTCCTTCTTGTACACCGCCATGTTCGGGTTTGCATCCAACAGCGAATTGTACACTTCGTCAAACTTCCCTGCAAGATGGTTAATGATGAATAGTAGGAAATATGTGCAGATGCAGAAATTATAAGCAGTACATAAGCAGGAAATTAAACTTTTTAAAGAGTCAATCTATATAAAGACCACTTAATTCTAGATTAAATCTCTATTTTCCAACTTACATTACAAGAGAATGGTGAAAAAACCCTATATTTAAACATGCATCTGTGTCTATATTATTCTAATATTGTACTGATTGCAAACGTATCCCTGTTAATACACGCTTAAAGAAAGGTTTAGCATTTTACTAATAGGCTGATTTTTCTGTCTTGACGAGCGTTAGATGTAAAGATTAGTAAGCCTGACTGCAATTATTTGAGTTGACTGCAATCATTCTGCATAATCGTTGGAACTGCTTACATTCAACTGTATACATTTACAGCAGCTGGATGAAACTAATAGAAACGTCATATCTGTGCTCTCTTCTTGCAGTTTAATGGCGCCAAATGTTTATCTCGAGGCACTTAACTCCTAATATTGTATTTCGATGAGCATCTATTGACATTAACATCATGGATTTGGTTGCAAACGACCCCTGTGGGAGCAATTTTGCTTTTTAGCTAAATGAAAACAAGAACCCAATAACTTGGAAGAGAATTTGTTGGATTTGCACTAATCTAAGACTAATTGAGGCATAAAGTGAACCAAACTCATTAATTGCAATTATTTGAGTGACAATTAATCGTCAACTAAAAGGTTCAGAGAGAAAAAAGATCAGCACCACTCTCTGTCTGTATGTTAAATATGAAGCTAGAGCAAGCAGCCAGACTATTGGCAAGAAAATGAATGTCTAGATACTGTTGTGCATACCTTCTTTGGGCAGGATTCCCACCACTGGACTCTTATCCACCCACGTATATGTATCTCTGCTCACATACTCATCTAGCTCTATGATGTTATCTGCAGAAAGCTGAGCCATGCCATGGTCACTGGTCACTATGAGGTTCACTTTCTCATACAGCCCGGCCTTCTTCAGCTCATTAATGAGAAAGCCGAGCTTCTCATCGATCCCGGCGATGACGACGTCCATGAGGGAACTCTGAGGTCCCAGGTTGTGGCCGCTCTCATCCGGCTCCTCCCAGTACAGAACTCCAAAATCCACCGCCTCCTCTTTAGGTGCGGAGAACCA
Source organism: Chromis chromis (assembly GCA_900302755.1). Taxonomy (NCBI): domain Eukaryota; kingdom Metazoa; phylum Chordata; class Actinopteri; family Pomacentridae; genus Chromis; species Chromis chromis. Next base: position 978 of record OMNN01028526.1, on the reverse strand, counting down.
CTCGATAATCCACTCCACTCTGGTTTCAAAGGAGACCGAGGCGTTATATTGGAGGTACTGATTGGGGAACGTTCCATGGATCTTCACGTCTGATCCCGGCCACATTGCCGCTCCGCTCCGGCCTCCAGCTTTCTGGACAGTCACCCAAAGAGGAACGGCTTCCTCCCACCACCGAGACTCGTAAATGCTGTCCGTTTCCATGGAGAAGGACATGTTTAGGGCGGGGTCGTACATCTCGTTGGCCACGATGCCGTGCGTCTCGGCATATAACCCCGTCACCAAGCTGTAGTGGTTGGGGAAGGTTTTGGTGATGTAGGCGTTCTCCACGTACTCCACCTGGACACCTTCGTCCATGATGCTGTGGAAGTTGGGCGTCGGGACGCGGTCGAGGTAGTCCCAGCGGAAGCCATCGAAGGACACCAGCAGCAGCTTGGATCGGTCCTTCACGCTGTGTTCGCTGCGCTCCTGGTGGTTCAGGCGATGGAGGGAAACCAGAGGCAGCAGCAAGAACCAAAGGCAGAGCAGAGGACTGCAGCCTCCTCGCAGCGAGAGTACCAGCATGGTGTGGAGGGCGATGACACAACCTAAAAACACACAAAAAAATTACTAAGGATGGACAGATAACTTCTCTTATCTGGAAGAATGAACCATGTGACCTCCAGTTGTGGCTGCAGCTAACACTTTTTAAAAATTATTCTTCGTCATCCTCACCCCAACTGGTTGAAGCAGACAGCCACCCTCCCTCAGCCTGGTTCTGTTGGAGGTTATTTTTTGTCCTTGACTATGTGAAGTGCTACTAGATGGTAAATGGTAAATGGTCTGCACTTATATAGCGCCTTTCTACCTTAGTGATACTCAAAGCGCTTTACAATTTGTTTCTCATTCACCCATTCACACACACATTCACACTATGACATATGTTGTGATTTGGCGCTATATAAATTCAAATTAATTTAATAAAAAATTCTCTCAAATGTC
>OMNN01028525.1:0-17561 GCA_900302755.1 Chromis chromis | reverse complement strand
TGCGGTGTGTAAAGGAGAGCGAGCCTGTGTGTGTGTGTGTGTGAGTGCGTGTGTGTGTATGTGTGTTTGCGTGTGTGTGTGTGTGTGTGTGTGTGTGTGTGTATGTGTAAGAAAGTGAGAGAGTAACAAGATGCATTCAAAGCTGAGCATTGCATTTGTAAGTAGGTAAATATAGAGGTGTAGTTGCAGTGTAACAATATGGCTAACATTATTTCTGTAGCAATGTGTTTAAAAAATAAGAGAAGGGCTTCTACTTGCTTTCTTTCTTTTTAGTGCAATTATTCTGGGCTGTGATCACTGAAATAATTCGCATTGCTATTTACTGTAGTTTCCAATGAATGTTTTTTAAATGGACACAGCAGCTTATATTTCAATATGGTGTCTTCATATGTGTTTGATAAAATGTTTACTCACTATTCAAAGTGTCCATTTGAAATGATCATACGTTGTCTCTGTCATTTTTCTCTCCAATGATCTTTATTGCTTGCACGAGCACAACAGTCTCATTATATGTTTCATGCATGCTCAGTAATCTTCTCAAACCTAATTGATTATGTGCACATGATCCACTGCAGAAAATGAAGATAAATGGTTTGTATATGCGTGCTTTAAGATCATTTCTAACAGTTTAATAGTTTTATCTTTTTTTCCTGCACTGACAATATATATTATCTTCCTGCTTTTTGGCATTAAAGCAACCTCCCAAAATAAGCTGGTTGCACATTTTAGTTCTGCAAAACTTGGCTTAGGTCATAGCATTGGTAATGAATGAAAACACATTTGCGAGCAAATCAATTTTTATAACCTTTGCGTGTTTATTAGATATTCTGAGGCAAATGCAATAAAGTGGCTATAGCCAATATTGTATGCCACGAGGAGTGGTGGAACAATTCCAAACAGTAATGTCACCTCTACAGAGCGAGCACAAATATTATACATGGACTGAGGTTTGGAATCAAAGTGGTGTGTTTACGAGTGAATATGTTTGATTAAACCCACACAGGACTGGAAATGACAAAACACTCATTTTTGTGCAGTGATTTTTTTTTTTTAATTCTATTTTGCAGGGATGGAAGCAGACACAGACATACACATGCACCCTCTACTCCAAACATACATGCACACAAACACACACGTCGTCCTCCCTTCTACAGCCAAGGGAAGTAATGAAAACAAATGGCAGAGTTCTATTCCCACTGGGACCTGAGGAGGAACTTAGTCATCAAGCTAATTTTATTCTTGTCTGGCCCAGAGACTCCATTTCCTCTGGGTGTTTTTACAAATGCTGGGCTGCACCACGCCATCGGCCAGTGATGGATATGAGGGCCTGATGGCCGGATGGCAGATGCTGGCCCTGTAACTCAAGCTCCAAACACTTGCTGATGACCCCCCTTGCACCCCGTGCGTTCCTCACTCAATGCAGTGTTGCTGCTCCAGTGTGCATACGCAAACTTTTACTTTCCAAACAATTTTCACTTGTATTACATTGGTCAAAAGATATTATAGACACACATTTACATTAGCAGACGTGCTTCTGTGGGAGCTACCGTATGCATAATACAGTACAAATACATAAAAAATACAGGCAGCAATAATTTGTGCTACAATTTACTACAAAAGATAATTTTCTCAGCCAAGATATCCTCCAATACAGCTTATCTGTCTGTTGTTGTTATTATTATTATTGTTAATTTACAACATATTAGAGATAAATCTGCTGCTGCTTTGAAAAATAAAAAATCACAAAACATGCCACCAAATGTATAACCTGCCTTAGTATTTAGGACAATAAATTTCAGCAAGCAGATTCAGTAAAAAAAAAAAAGGTGCTAAATATCCCAAAAAAATAACAGACGAGGTTGAATGTATAATATCATTAGCTACAGTAATAGTCGACTAATCTTGTAGTTTTTTCAAGGACCTCTTTCACATAACAAAACTCTAAGTACGTCCGATTACCTCCATCTTTGCTTCCCTTGTATGCTATGAGCGAGAATCATGTTACAGGCAGTGGCAGGTTGTAGGTTAGCAGCTTAAGCAGTGAGAGCTCTCGTTTCTGCTGCAGGCTACTGGGCAGAAAAGGGGCTGCTTAAGCCTGAAACAAATTAATTCATCGTTTAATTTGTTACTCAAATTTTTATCTCTGTATTTCTCAAACATATAAGGGGAGTGGCTATTTATGTCAAAAAACAGATCATTTATAGGTCCTGAATTGAACAATAAAATCCAGTCCCATGCTATTTAAGCTTATGGCTGCAACATTAATTTAAAAACATGAAATTTTACTTTTTTGGCTGCAACATTGTATGTTTGAAAATGTAGTCCATTGCTTGCAAATTAGTAAACATTCTTCCACTTCTTCTTAAAATATTATGTTCAGCAGCATATGGTGCAGTCTGTTTCCTTGAGATTCAGGAATAACAGATTGTTACACTATCATCTAAAAAGCTATGCAAAACATTCTTTATAACTGCGCAGATTAATAATGGATGCTAAAAACTCTAATTTTGCCTGAAGTTGTGGCTCAAGAGGGACCGGGCATGTCACAATGCTTCGCTGGGTTAGCTGGATTAGTTGGATCAGTATTACATCTTCCCATTCTTGCTCACACCAAAGTCCCATTCTGTGACATGCACACAGCTGGGAGCAGGGGACACTTGGGACACAGCAGAAAGAAAGCCAAATGGCCTCCTGTTACAAGTCCTCCGTTACCAGCTTGAAGCCTTCATTCCAATGCACCCTGCATGGATTATTCAGTGACTGTATACCCTTTTAGTCGTGGCTGTGGCCTGCAACAGCAAAAAAGAACCTTATTGTTGTTGATTTGTTGGTATGCAACAACTTTCAGGAGAGAAGGGAAACATTAAAAAGCAATTAATATACCGGAGTGCAAAGGAAAAGGGGAGTCGCCTGGGCCTCCAGTGGGACTGGTGATATCTGTGGAAATGCAGAAAACATGGGAAAGATGGCTTTTAGTGTGACTTCTGCTCATCGCCGCAGATGGATGACTGATGGGAGGAGGCGAGGGACAAACAAAGGCAGTTTACGATCAGCATAATCAATGTGACATCAGCACAGCGACATAATGTGCGGGGGTTGGAGTGGAGTGGGAGCAGGAGCACAAGATGCTCTTTTTTAATAAAACCGCAACTTGTTCCCTTTGCGATTACACCTTCCTGAGGTTTGCCTGAAAGAAGTTTTTCTCAGGCTTTTACCACCCATCAAAGAAGCCTTAACATCATGGCAGGATATCAGTGGCACCCACTTTAAAAGCAATCAAGTATGCATTTAAATTTCAAGCTGACAGGTCCAGCACAGGCCCTCTGTGCTTTATTGTAAAAAAAACAACAACTAAAAAAACTCTCCACTTCAGTGTTACCCACACCTCATCATAAAATAGGAAGACCTAGCTGGAGATTAAACTTATCTCACATTACTTGAATTGAACTGAACAAGAAATGGCAGATAAAGCAGAATTAATTATGCTCTGCAAATAAACCATCCAAGCATGTATTTTAGTTATGTCTGATGTATGTATGATGGAGCTCTCATCTACACAGGTTGGGCCTTTTTTATTCTGTTCAAAAGAGACTTATGGGAAACTTTGTGCTTTCAACACATATACAATAGGTGTGCGTTGTGCCATATAAAGTGGTTGCGGTATGTTTTCTGAAGTGTGCCCAGTGATCATCACTGCTGTTTGAAGGAATTTTTCTACAATACTTCAACATAATGAGGTTTTTCGAAGATGTGTTCTTGTTTGTCATTGAGGCAGTCTGTGACCACCGCCTCTGACACAAACACACGCACACATACAAACCGAGGTGTTTACAAAACAAGTTTTTGTTGGTCCCTGTTGCTCTCTCGCCATTCATGTGGTCCAAGGCTAAGAAGAGGAGGAGGGCATCACTTCTAGTGGGAACCACTCAAACCCTGCATGCTTCGACAATAAAGGAAGAGTTAATCAATTTGGGCTATGTTTCTCTCGAGTAGTCATGGACTATTTGAGACCAACGAAGGTAAATGTGCCAAGCAACAATGCAGCGCTGTAAAAATACTCACATTGTGAGAAGCATAGAATGGCCTAACCTTGGTCTGAACACCATGGTAACAGGGCGCATAGAGCTAATAGTGATATTTTCAGCCAATGTAGGAAAGAAACACCTGAAAACTGATGATTACCAAAACTTGGAACTTGGGAGAAAAGTAAATGGAAAGCTCCACAGAGGTTTGCCATTACTGGATACAAAGTACCAGTATTTTCAACACAAATCCTACTACAAATCTTGACAATTTAGTGCTACTAGTGCAAGCAATACTGGCATAAGCTGTACAATATATACCAGTGCTTCAATCATAACATCCAACTAAGCTCATGGATGACTCCCCCCCCCTGCTCCCTTCTCCCTTTTAGCTACATGATGTGACATGTGTTGGGCCTGTGCTCCAAAGCCCAGGTGTCATGGTAGCTACATGATGGCTTTTTCCTGCTACAAAACTCGTTCATCATCCAAGGGGCCTGCTTGGGTTTTATCTCTGCCTGGCTTACTTTGAAGCACTTGATCCTTCGTCATGTCTGCCATTTGGGGGCTCACTGTGTCACGGAGGAGGTCACAGGTAGGGCAGCATAACTGGTTCTCCTTCAATCCATTCATCTTAGTCTGCCTAGACTCCACATCCAGCCGGCAATATTAGATGGATACAGGGAAATATAATAGATAAAGAGAGAAAAAGGGGAATGAGCGAGGGAGGAGGGGGCAGACAGACAGACAGTGCCAGCCAGAGCTGAATCAATTAAGGCACATCAAATCAAGAATTCATGCACGCTGAAAGTGACAAATATTGGCTGAGGCGGTCAAAGCTGTCAGGCCTTACCATAGCTTAACCCACTTGTCAAGATTGTCATCATCATCTTTTTTCCTCTTTCTTTCTCTTTCCTACTCATCCACTCTCATACCTGTGATATCTGTGTTGCTTCCTTTATTAAGGGAACACACGCACAAGAATAAAAATATATAATTAACAGATGGTATTTGTACATATGCTTGAATATTGTGTGAAGGCTGTTAAGAAAAAAAAGAAAGAATTTCTGACGCCTAAATTTGCATATTAATCCAGCATGTCAGGCTCTTGTCCCTGATTTTACAGCAGCTCCACTAAAAGCTATCTTCACCTCTCGTTGCACTGAATCAAAAAAGCATGTAAAAGGAAAATTTGTGTAAAAAGGTAGGATACAATAAATCAGTTCAGGCGCTCGGACCCCAGCAAATTGTTGAACTCAAAGTATCACCCATTACAACATTTGTGGGAGTTATCAGCCCCTCCGTGCCCCCGATCTCCCCTTACTCCTCCGGGTCATCCCAGTGTCATCAGCTGGCGTGAGCATATGTCTGACATCTCTGTCTCTCCGTCTGTCCTCTTCCCTTTCCCTCCTCGTCTAGCCCTCCAAAAACCCCTCAACATTCGTGTCACCGTCCCTGTCGCTTCTGTCGGCCATGTCCCGCGTAAACATGTAGAGACCACTTGATATGTTTGTGCGGGGATTTGGGGGTGAACATTACCATGTTTTGAGAGAGGAACATCTGGTGGGGGGAAAAGGTTACAGTATAGGGATACCACCAGAGCCAGAGCTCTGTGCAGAATTCCTTCCATCAGATAAATCAAGCCAGCAAGCCACTGCAAAACGGGAGGGGCAGTGGAGGGATGAGAGGGTGAGAGGGAGGAAAGGGACATTAACTCAATCCTGCCTGAGAGGAACAGAGTGCTTTGTAAAAGATGGGCTTCTTTAAAATGGCCATCTTTCTTTTTCTATACCCGTCTGCCTCTCTCTCACTGCTCTTCTTCTTTAAATAATCAGTTAATCTAAATTACAAAAGAATGGCTTTTATGGTGTAGTCATGTAAATTGGTTAAGTTAAAAGAGATCTGCCCTAAGAGAGATCTGCCCTTAAAAAATCTGTCTTCACACCACTACAGTGTCCACAATTGGAATTTTATTTCCGATGTTCAAAGCACCGGAAAGTAACTTTTTAAAATGAAATCAACATTTCTAGAATTTGTTTCCAAGTTACTGAACTCACTGACAATGGTTTCCTTTGGAGCTAGAGAAGAGAAGTTCTAGTGAAAACTGTTGACACCCTGTTCTGTGGATGTGATTGTTTCTGTCACTACTGTATGTAACTGTCTATTCAATGTTGTGTGCATCACAAACAAAATTAACTGATCTTCACCTTCACCACCATGTGGTGGTAGATATTTTCTAGGTGGATTTCTCACAGCTTGAGCAGATGAAACCAAATCTATCTGTGTCTGGCTGGATGCCATGAGGGAAAGTGAGAAAACGTTTTTCGTAATTTGGGTGAGCTGAACTTTTAAAGTCATATTTTAATCCAACAAATGACCATTCTGACATTTTATCCAAATTCATTTTATTTTAGTTGAGTCTAACCAGACCCCATATTTATCCCTTTTGCCACTTTGGAGACACTAACCACTCTGAATATGCCCCACCTTCTGTAGTATTGGTTTTATTTTATGGAAGACTGATGCATACTTTTGTACCAGCACTGTTAACACTTTAACATTTGTACTTTATTTCACATAGGACATTTTTACTTAGAGTGTATACTACACTTTTTGTGCATTTTGTATTTTATATTTTTCTTATTGTTTATTTTTACTTACTTCATATTTGTGCTTATTTATCTTTATTTATGGTCGTGGTAACTTTACTCTTTCTGCTGTAACAACTGAATTTCTCCTCAGTTATTAATAAAGTATTTCTATTCTATTCTATTCTAACAGCAACATAACTTCAAATTAATATAGCTAACTTCTTCATTATTCATCCCTCCAATGCCATTTCTCAGCCTCACTGTAGGCCAGTGATAAGTGTGCCCACTGATTCTTTGTCTGACCTTTGATACCAGCCTCCACTGGCCACTGTAATACCCTTCCGTCTGTCTCCAGCTCTCCCTCCTACCATCTCTTCCTTCCCATCATGTTGAAGGAACAGAGAATCGAGGCAGGGATGAGTAAAGCACATGTCAGGAGACGTAAGGGCTTCTGTGGTGGCCCTACGAAATGAAGCTGTCAGAGGAAATGCTGTCAGCGCGACACCCAAGTATCAAGGGCATCTTTGTGTCTTCTCCTCCTCTGTGCCTGTCCTCTGTTGCCTTGCTTAATTACACTGAATGCATGCTACTACTGCTATTGTCAGGGGCTTGACATGGCTACACTGTTGGCATACGCGGAGCCAAGTTTTGACACAGTGCCCCGGAGACTGCGCTGTGTTGTTGTGATGTGCCGTTGAAGGCTTGTGTGCAGAGGCAAGTGAGTCGAAACCAAGAAAGGGGTCATGTGGCATCCTTGTAATTTGAAACACTTGAAAAATCGTTGAAAAAATCTAGTTTTACAGATATGGGTCAAGTAGTGCTGTAAATGCCGAATGTAAAAAGCCCGTGTAAGCATGCAAAGTATTCTCAAACATGTGTGTGCGAATCTGCACAAGCACAACTGGTACATGAGGGCTGGCAGTGGAGGCATACCTCACACCCCAGATTGACCAGGAAGTAGTTGACAGCTCTCAGTGCCCTGGCCTGCCGCTAATTTCTCCACTTCCTTCCTGCTAGCCTAACTTAGCATCAATCAACTCTCTCCACTCGCAGCGCTAGTGCAAACCAATTTCCTTAATGCTGATTGCACTGTAAACCAACTCTCCTCACCCGCTCTGGCGCTTGTTCCGTTTCGCTTGCTCCTTCTTTCTTTCTTTCCTTCCACAGCTTCCCCTTCGACTTGACAAAGCAATGATTCAATTCGTAAAAGCTTGCTTAGCTGGAATGGATGACTGACAAACTCGCCACACTTCGCTTGCAATGTCAAACAGGCTATAACTTTTTTTTTTTTTTTTTTTTGAGATACAGCTTAGTTTACCTTCTTCTCCTTCAGCAAGAATAGCCAGAGCATATATGGATGGTAAATCAGATTCAGATCTAGGAGATTCTCATTGGTGTAACATGACTTCTAAATCTATCTGTGCAGAATGCAGAGAGCTCAGTGAAGGAGTGTGAGGAGATCCCTGCTTCCTGCTGGGGCACAAGAAATTCCCTACATGTTTCTCAAGTTTTAGAGTCATCATCAACACAAGAGGAGGTGAGCTATTTCTCACCTTCGCTGTATCTGTACACCGGGCCCTTGCATCTGAGGCCAGGAGCTGTGCCGGACCATATGCCTTTACATGTGCCTGTGTTTCCTTTTAACTCTGTCTCCAAGGCAAAGTCAGAGATGTCCCCACACTGACAGGATTCCTCCCGCCATAGCAACCAATGCAGGTCATCAAGTGAACAAGTAAACCAGATCACATTTTGAATGCCTCTTAATTCTTTTTAATGTGTTCTGTTAGCATCATGTGCAACGTAACATGACTGGGGATTTGGTCAATGCCGCAAGCAGACAGAAGTATATCTTACCGTGAGAAGAGTTAGGCTTGAATACAGCAGCTATCAGCTCTCACCTCATCAGTGTCATTCCAGCCAATTATGGGATCCAGTGCCAGAATTCTCCTCCACCACACCCTTTCATATACTATGGGCCTTCCCACTGACTGTGGGAGAATTAACGCCACATAAGACTGCAAAAAATTACTTTAGAGATGAAAAACAGTGGTTTTAAAAATTCAGAATATGTACCTTGCAGAGTCTGCAGAGAAAGATTTGTGATTTGCTGGTAAAATCTTTGACAATTTGTACAAATAATAAGATTTTAGTCTCATTTTTGACTAATCAGTCACCTGTAAAGCAATAAGCTGTATGAAAGGTCCCATACAAATAAAGTTTGATTGACTGATTGAAATAATGACTTTTTAATTCAAATCTGCTTAAAATGTGACAAAAAGTAGAAAAGTAAATTAATTTCAATAAATAGCTTTCAAAAGTATCTAACAAAAACATTGTACTCATGACTGACACTGTAGTAAAATTTGAACATTGTTTTAAGCTTGTCAGATAACTAAAAACAATTTATGATGACACCTTGATGGGTGTTGCTCAGAATGACTATTGAAGGGAAAAAAATCTGCATGAGTAAAGGTTAAAAGATACAATAGCAAAATGCATTTTAATGGTTTGGCTCAACGTTCTAAGGACCCCACCATGTTCCTTGGAATCTATACACTTTTTTTTGTTTTGGTTTGTCTGCTTTTGCCTTCTCTCTGTGTGAGCTCCATTGCATGTGTTAAAGTCTTGAGATCCAGTGGCAGGCCTTTCCCAGTGGAGTGATTGATGAAGTGCAGTGGCCTCGGGGCCAAGGGAGAAGTAGTCCCCTGCTGGGACTTCTCTCTGGCCCACTGAGCACACCACAGCCACACAGGATACATCACTCAATCTGCTGCTAGCACACACACAGGCCCTGCACTGGACAACATAAGGGCTGTATGGCTTGGAAGAAATCGTAGCTGCTTTAACTCTTGTCCTAATGGCTGGTACAGAGTGGTTCATGTTTCAGCCTTGCTCCAGGGCCCACCACTGACATGCTGCTACATTATGTTAGCCTGTGTTTTATTTGGCTCTGTTTGGTATAGTGTAGTGGGATAGGAAGTGAGGGGGGGTACAATTGAAGGCCCAGCAGGAGGGCCACTCCAACACAAACAGTAGGAGGCTGATGCTTGGTGTGCTTTGCTACACGCAAACTGCTGTGCTACGTGCAGTCCAAGCCCCAGATGGAGCAAGTTTGTCACTGTGTTTGTGTGCTTTGAGTGTGTGGTGGGATTTACCGAGTAAATGTCAACAGGTTCAGCTTCCAAAATCATCTGGGGTGTATGGTCTCCATTGTATACTGTGTCTCTGCATGTAACGCATAAGCGTTTAGGGGAGGGGGCACAAATGCTGCACGGTGTTGGGTGGCATGCATGTCACATCAGGCTGATGGATGGCTCAGTTGCCATGACCAGGATGCCCCAGCTTCCAATTCATGGCTACTAGCGTGATCACTGCTTACGCAGCCACTGACACTGACTTGTCTGGGACCGCCTGGACTGGCGACATAGTCTGAAAGATTCCCAGAGAAAGCCTCTGGTGCATACACATGCCTGCCTGCTGACACACATGCACAAGCATGAAAAGGGGGGGTTGGGTCACCCTGACAAATTACCTACATCCCCGGCACTCCAGTGTCTCAGCATGGGGAAACTCGATGGCCTGGTAGGAGGTGGGTGGTTAAGTGGAAGGTCAGGGAATTGAGTGGCGAGGGCACCCAAAGCCTTTGCTTTCTCTCTGTAAAGCACAGAGGAGGAGGAGGACTTGGGGCCAAGAGGCATACATTTATTTTAAGTCTCTTTATCCAATCTATCACCACAACCTGTGCTTGCAGGGCACAGAGACTCTGCACAGAGTATGAGAGAGGTGGTTTATGTGTGTGTGGGCATGCATGTGTAGAGCAGTGAAGGCCTGCGTTCCAGACTGCAGGGAAAGGATTAGGAGTCTGGAATGCAAGCCACTCCTTGACCCCGGTGTGACCTTTGAGGCTAAATCCCTTGCCCATATCTGTCCCTCATGGGTCATGATCCAATTGGTCTCCCCTTTAGAATGCTGACCTCTTATGCACCTCGTCAGTCAGTCTGCTTGAAACATCTCCATTCACTGACAGTGGGGCCTAAGCTCGCTCGCTAGGATAACAACTGGAGGATTCTAGTCGCAGACGAGGTCCTCTGGGTACAAGAATAACATTTCAAAGCTGAAATTCGGAAACATTTTTGTTAATGCAAGCCTACTTAAAGGAAAAAAATATCACTCTTGTTCTGCCTTTCAAGTGTCCATGTACACCTAAAACATAAATGAAGTGTTTCCCTTTTCCCTATTTCAGAGGCCTGTACGCCTTTCCATTTGCAAGTGTGTCGACCAAGAGTGACGTTAATGGAGGTGGAGAGGAACGAACACATCAGAACGGCGGGTGAGTGGCAGTGACACTGAGCAGCAGCAAAGAGCTGGGTGGCAGGCAATCAGAGAGGCTCTCTTTCTCTTTCACTTCGGTCCCACATGACATGGCTGACTAGAGAGATGAGAGACAGATGGGTGCCCCGCTCGCGACTGAGGGCCCCTGAATAAAATATCACACTTCTGATTAATTTATATTTGCATCTGCATAGAGAAAAGCATTATTGTTTTTAGATGCTGTCAGATGCCATCTAATGTTGATGCAGGTCTGTTCATTTCATTGTTTTTCTGAGAATAAGTAGACTCTAGATGGCAAATTATTAAATCATTATTAAATTATTGACTCAATAATTGGCTGTTGCAATACTGTCACTCAATCATGATGATAAATCAATGCTAATGTTCTAAATTTCAAGCAAATGCAGATAATAAAAATGTGCACATTCTTGCTCACTCATGTATTTGTTAAATCACAAATTGTTGTTTTTACACTTAATACCAAACTTCTTACTGTTTTAATCAATTAAAAAAACAATATAAGCTGTTAATATATACATGATTTAAAAATACTGAGCTGTAGGGGTGTTGGTGGTTTCATTTTGCTGCCTTTAGACAGAACCACATTAGCTATTTCCCTCTCTATCTTTATGCGAAACTAATCTAACTTCATATTTAACATATGGATATGAGTGTGGTATCGGTCTTGTCATCTAACCAAACTTGGGGCAAGGAAATGAATAAGCATGTTTCTCAGAATGTCAAACTATTGCTTCAACACCATTTAGCTGCCTTACCTGTACTTTCACATACTTTTTTATTAACATACTTATGCTGTCTTTCTCTTTCAGTTCTGCAAATGTCATTAATGTGATTTATGTGTTTTCCTGCAATAAAATAGTAAGGAGACGTTTCACTGCAGGGGCAGGCGCAAGGTGTTTGAATGTTTACAGGAACGGCTCCCTTATCAGCCCCATCAGCCTTTATGTTTCTTTTGTGGGATATGTAGGAAGTAAAAACCGATTTTTGTCTGGTCAGGTGTTTCAGGTTTTTGACTTACTTTGTAGAAGCTAAGTCAACACTTGACTTGAGGCCGTTTAGATGTGACACCTGGATGATATAATAATGATGCGCTGTTGCGTCTTCTGAGAATTAAAGTCCAAGACAAAACTTGCCGTTGAACACTTGATCAATTTATTTTTGTCTTTGTCATTCATCTGGAAGATTTGGCGGGAAAATGTTTCATAACACACCACAAACAAGTACTCACAGAACCTGCAACACTTGCAGCAACCTGCAGCCTCAACTGTCACAAAACAGTTTAACTTTTTGACTTTCTGACTACACAAAGATTGGTTCCTACTAATACAATGGAGTGCTAATTGGCTCCTATAGGATCCAACAGCTTTGATGACCTCAAAGTGTGCCAGGACAACGACAAATAGTCATAACTGGACATAATTCCATTATTTTTTAGTTATGCTTATTTGCCAAACTTTACAGTGTTTACAGCAATGCTTGAAAGAAGAAGACTGCTTCTCAATGAAGATATTGAGAGGGCACAAAAATGGCACCAATCAGTGTTGTCTTCTCTAGATTAACCAATTTGTGTTGAGCCCCACGCAGCAGTGTTTTTTTTTTTAGGGCTGCTCAGACTGGAGTAGGTACTTTCCACAGAGGTTCTACAGGTTCAGTTCTTGCAGATGGAATATGCACAAAGGTTCAGGCTGTCCTTAAATGCTCTGCAAGTTTCTGCAGCGGAAAACAGCTCATGGATAACCTGGGTGTCACCCTTTCATTGTAATCTACCGTTTTCCTCCATAATATTTTCCTGTTACAATTTTTAATCTTGCCTTATTGTTAATGCTGTAAATTGAACAAAATTATATCATTATTCATATGCCACATGTGGGTCAAGAAACCAAAGATGAAACTTAAAGGAAATACTTTACCCATCCAACATAATGATCACATCATGGTCACCCACAGTCCATATTACTTAACTCAGAAGAAGGAAGGCTACAATCCACAGCTTAATGTTAGGGTTATCTGGAGGTAAATGAACATAAAATTTGATTGAATTGGGTGTAGGAGGAGGAGAAAATAGAGGTTTAGACAGGGAGGAGAGAGTGACACGGTCAGTGGTTACATCAGGCACCTGTTATGGGAGTGAGAGTGGAAATAAGAAAAGAAGTGGCAGAAGCTGGTTAATAGCCAATAATTCTGTTTGAGGTTATGAATCTATGCTAAAAGGTCACACAAAACTACCAAAACTTTCCAACTATATACAACTAGACAACTATATCAGTGTCTGGACATTTGGAGAGCCTTTATGAAATTAATAATTCAGGAGAACAATAAAGGAAGCTAGAATTAGAGCTGTTCTTTTGGTCCATGTCCTCTTGGCTTGATAAAACTGTGTGAGCAAAGTGTTCGTGCAAATGAACACACATGATTGCCTTGTCTCTGGTGTGAGGGTGTTTCTCCGTGCATCTGTCTGACAGGGGAAAAAGAAGCAGCTGTGAGGAGCCTGGAAGGTCCCCCAACACTGGCCCTCACCTGTGTCACCTCTGCCTGTCAGTGCCATCAAGGTGCGTCAGTCTTACGCTCTGGCATCTTTTCACCTGTGGCGCTGTGCTGCTCCTCGCCGGCTAGCACGCTTCCACCCTCTCCCACCCCTCCCACCTCTTGTTCCTCAAGGCATATGCCACTCACCTGTCATTTCTTTCATCAACTCCTACTACCTTCCTGCAACGGCCTCGGTGAAGGCGGGAAAGAAACCATTGGAGCGAAAAAGGTGACCATTTTGTCCCAGTTCCAGGTTTAGCCACAGCAGAGGGTGACGCATCAGGGAGGTGATGACTGACAGCCACTTGACACTGAAGCGGGCTTCTGTATGGAGGCACTAGAATATGAAGAATTTACAAGTTAAATATTTGAAGAATGTCTGTAAAAGAAACATGTCTGGTTTGCATGATTATATCTAGTGTGATAGAATGAAAGGTCAAGTACATTTCTGTTGTAAAATGAGATCAGTTGTCACCATGTGTGGATTGCAACTTTATTCAGATTGTTTGCACAGAACATCTCTTGCACCAGTGTTTAAGAGTCATACTGTATACCAGCACATTGATTGTAGTTGTTCTGACACAAAACATAGTCTGAAGCAAAAAAGCGTGAAATATGTTAAAATATGTGAGATGGAAGTAATCTCTCTTTTTTTTTTATGTCAGACTACTTTCTAATGTTAAGAATGATCAGTGTTGCTATGAATTATTTTATTAAAACTAATTATCAAAACTGTGGAAAAGATTTTCCACTGCAAATCACATTTTGACAACTGCATTTTCACATTTTCCTCATGTGAAAAGGTGTGTTTAAGCATGCTGATTATGGTCGAAGAATGTTTTTTTCATTGTTTGGAAAGAAAAAAAAAAAGTAAAAATGTTTAATCTTGTTATCAGTGTTGAAGGTGACAATGTGTCATTCATCACTCCGGTTTCCAGTCATTCCCAGTCATGTTTTTCCCACATAATCCTTTCACGGTGACAAAAAACAATTCAGACTTTTTTGCCCGAGCACAAAGCAGGATATCAAATTCAGTTTGGTAATTTCCCATAATTTCAGTCCCGCACCTTTATTCCTTATACCCCTTGTAGCTGTAAGCAAATACCTTATTTTTCTGAAATTTGTAAGTCGCCTAGGGGTCTCTGACCTGTCTTTCTACTCTGAGGAAAATGATCAAAGCAGCGCTACCTCAAGGGTTAAAAACATCACCAGCAACAAATTTGCCTTCACTAAGCCTAACATACAAGTAAATTTTAAACTATTGACAACCTTGCTTAAATTCCAGTCGTGGTAGTGTGTGTGGAAAGACCCCACAGGTGAAGTCATGATTGAAAGGCCTTGCTGAAGACTAACATCTCTTGAGGCAAAGAGAAGGAGGGGATAATTACTTCCTAACCTCTCTTTTTTTTTTTCTCCTGAAAAAGTGTATTTTCGTGGGCACGTGAGCAGGGGAGATCAGTGGCCTCCTCAGGCCCATTGTGAGTACTGTCTGAAATATTGCTCAAATAACGATCAAAGCAGCGTTCGGCACTGGTGAGGAACACACAGTGATTTTATTTCACATTTCCACCCGAGATACAGGCACATGCAAGGAAGAAGAAAATAAAATAGATCGAGAAAAAAAAGAGCCCTTGGCTGTGGCCCAAACTCTGGCCATATCAGTTAGGCTTTGCTGCCACGTGGCATATGGTACAAGACAAACTGTCAGCCTTTTTCCCTCCTGTCTGTGCTTGCTTAGAGATGACAGGAGCAAGAGCACGTTTGTGTCCCGGCAGCAGGCATCAGGCAGGCTTAGCGGTGATTTGGGGGGAAAAGGGGAGAAAGGCAGAGCATCTTGCTGTGGCGAGCAGCGATGCGTCTGCATGGCTGGGCGTGGGGGGGCTACACAGTGGCTGCGGGGGACAGCACGGTGCCTGCGATTGTGAGGAAACTGCAAATTGATCAAATTGTGGAGGCAAGACTTTGGGCCTATTATCTGGGTCACGTCAATGTCTCTCTGGTCTCCAGTTGGTCAAGGGGCAAGTAGTGTATGTCCGTTTCTGTGTAAAGAATCGAAGCTTTAAGAGCCAAAATTGAATTTTTGTACGTGTGTGTCTAGTTAAACCTTCATGTGCTTGTTGTTTACACTTTCCTCTGCCACAAATAGATCCAACAAACACTAAACACAGTCTCCATTAGCACCCGAGTGATACTTCCCAACAATTTGTTTTGAAGGTGAATTTGAGGTCAGATCCAGCAGCCTGCATCTGAAATGACTGATTTTCATTCATCTAACTTCAAAAATATTTTGCAGTGTTTATTGAGGGATTCAGAAACAACTTAAGAGACAAGTTGCTGTTTCTTTATATGCAATCTGACATGTCCGAGTCACATTGTTTCCCTATCAGCAGTGATCACAGAGCCAAACCTCTATCAGAGCTGACTTCAGCAGAGCGTATCGTGGCTATTAGCTTAGCATGATGCGTGATCTCCGTCTTGTCTTGTTGCTGAGGGTGCTGTCCTATGCAGTTTAGGGACACATGCATGAGGGAGGGCATCGTCGTCACTTGTCACCACGCTTCTGTCACAGTCCCCCGAGTTTCAATGGCTCCCTGCGGTCCCTTGTCACTCTGCCTGGCTGCAAACAGCTGGTTACCAGAGCCATTGCCATGCTCCCTAAAATGGACGGATGTATGGTATATGCTGGTATGAAGCCCAGTACTGGGAGCAGCTTCTGCATACTTTTTTTGTTTTGTTATTATTTTTTATAATATATATATGTGTATTTATGTTTTGTGCTGGATGTTCATACCAGCTAATGTCAAACAGGTTTGATGGAAACAGCTCCAGAGTCCAGAGACTGAACAGCTCAATTCCTTGTAAATCAGCAGTGCTGATATTAGCTGTTGAAGGCTAAATGGCCATTATGAATCCTCAACACTCTGACACGTTGTGACCTGCCTCCTCTGGTGAGGTATGTGGCGCTGTGTGTGGGAAACACATACACATATATACATGCATAGACGCTTGCCGCTCTGTGTGTGGGCCATGTTTGCCACCACTTAGTGACAGGTCAGACTCCCATAGTGTGATCAAACAGCAGCCACAACTCTCTAGAGTTCCCACAACACTCCGCCTGGTGGAGAGTGGACAATAAAAACAAGAGTGGTGGGCTTTCATCACAGGCTTTACTAAAGCCTGGCCTATTCTTGCTCACTCATTTGGCCTAACTTTGTAAAAGGTTAGCTTATGCATTTAAACTAAATCTAACTGTGTGGCTCTGAATATCATATACAGACTGTTTTACACTGCCTTAATGGCGATAAATACATTGAAAGGGAATAGTAGGTTTTCAACTATGGTCAAAATTTTGACAATCATATGTATTGTTTATTATATGCACTGTAATTGCAAAGACGTGAGAACATGCCGATGTTCCTATGTCTGGTCACAGTCAAATGATCAGAGATGAATGAACACTTTGGTCAGATCATCTAACTCAAAATAGCATGAATAATCCCTCACCACACTAAAAACTTGTGCACACAACTACAATAAATAATGTAGGTCGTAGTTGAAACAGGTAGTCGTGGGTAAACAGTTATATTTTTACCAATTGTGGCCAAAGTAATAAAAAAACATCCATGTTGCATGAAAGTTTCCCTTCGGTCACCTCTTCTGCTGCATTCTCTCTGTGATACAAATCATACAATGGAGCCCAGATGCTTAGATCCCTTTCACAATACTTTGTTGTACATCTACCACTCAGGTGCAAGGGCCAAATGTATTCCGACTTGTGCAAACAGCGCTGATTAGCTCTATAAAACTTCAGGCTAAACAGGCTAACGGCCGGTCAGCCAGGAGGTATTGTAGTCAGGAGGGGACTCTATCTGTAGCGCTATCAGCCCCGGCCCCTGTCCTCCACTAATGGAATTGTCCTCCACCCCAGGCTGTGTATTACCATAGATCTGTGGGATAGTCTCAATCCAACAGGAGAGCCCAGTGATTTAATTAAGGGGCCCTTTCTGACTCACTTACAACACAACAACATCAAGACAGGCAAGTTCAGACATATAGCAAATAAATAAAC
>OMNN01028523.1:0-12279 GCA_900302755.1 Chromis chromis | reverse complement strand
TAACATTATGACCACCTGCCTAATATTGTGTTGGTCCCCCTTATGTGGTCAAAAATGTTCTGAACCATTGGGCATGGACAAGAGGACCTCTCAGGGTGTCCTATGGGGTCTGGCACCAGGACGTTGGCAGTGGGTCCTTTGGGTACTCTGGCTTGTGCAGTGGGGCCTCTGTCAATCCAACTTGTTCCACTGCATCCTGTTGATGCTTGATCAGAATGGGGTCTAGGAAGTTTGGAGGTCAAATCAACATCTTGGGCCATTGTCATGTTCCTCAAGATGTTCCTGATTGGTTGATGTTGTTGCCATGTGGTGGGGTGCATTTTCCTGCGGGGGTAGGCCAGTGACATTTGGGATTGCCATTTGCATGAGGGAGTGTGCTTGTTCTGGGACAATGTTTATTTGGGTGTCTAAGTCTCATCAACACGGATGTTAAAATCCAAGGTTTTCCAGCAGAACATCACATAGTACCAATATGATCAATGTTACGTCATAATGTTGATACTGACATCCCCATGTGGTAGATGGATGAAAAACACATAGAAAATAAACATAATAATTATTTTACAAGTTCACTTTCTTTCCTGGTAACAAGAGTTTACACATCAGTCAGTGTCACTACAAGGTCCATCTTTTGAGATTGTGTGACCGAAGCTTCATAGATACTGAATGGACCTTGTGTTGAGATTGTTGTCGGCCAATTCCAGTGAACTATGTCCCCCTGTCATCCCTAACAGAAGGCTAAACAGTTCAAACAATAAATAACTTTTGCTAATTTTGAAATACAGTTTGTTTGGAATGACTAATTTGGGCAACACACATTTGTAAACACAATATTATCAAATCATAATGACAGGACTTCACAGTATTGTATTATGTTAACATTGTTCAGTCCTACTACACAATGTTTGTTGTGGCACGTAATAAACTATGTACTAAAAATGTAGATGTAAGAGTAAAGGTTGCTGCTTTGTTGTTATTGGTGAATGATATTCTTTTATAGAAAATTCAGGGTTTAATAGTCCTTAAAAATCACTATTATGTCCCTAAAATCAATTTTCAAAAGCTTTAAAAATGAAAAAAGTTTTCAAGGGACTTCAGTGGGATAAAGTTTGGCAACACCCCCTTAGTTTGTCATTAGTCAAAGGGGAAATCTTTATCTTTTAGCACTTTGGTTCAAAGTTTATGGCATAACGAGCTATTATTACCTCATTATAATCTTGTGCCTAAAATGGTGCTGTAGCATTAGCTTCAACATTAAAGTTAGTCTTTAGCAAGTCAAAATCATGCAAAACTCCTCCACCTTAGAAATGTTCTGCAACTGTTTGAGTCCAAAAATCAGTTTTACATGAGTGTTTTTTTTGTTTTTTTTTTAACATTTTGTAACTATATAGTCTCCAAATTCATTAAATTTCATTTAGATTAATTCCAAATCTAACCAAATACCCTGCAAATTTCATAAAATGGTGAATAATTCTCATTATGTCTTCACAAAATATCGCTTAAAAACAGTCCAAACATGTGTTGCTGTTCATGTGTGATGAACAAAAGCACCAAACTCACATTTTAGAAGCCTGAAACAAACAAATCTTTGTCTTTTACTTTTAAAAATCACTACAGTTATTATATTATCAGTATGTAGGTAATTTTTCTCAATTAAAACAATCATTTACTAGACATCACTGCAGATGTCTAGACATGACTGTTTAGTTTCAGTATATATCGGTGAGGTGCTGATCACCTTTTGCTGTTTTAACACCTCAATCAATGAACAGTCTTCCTTTGGGGATCGAATCAATAAACTCTCATCCCAAACTACAAGAAGGGAACACATTTGCTGATAGAATATTCCTGCTTTCTGTAACATTAAACAGCATCTCCCTGTGTCTCCTGCAGCTCCTCTGTCCTCCTGCTGGCTCCTCTTCTGGCTGAAACCGACCCGGCTCCTCGTCGCGTCTCCAGGCCCACCGGGTCCGCCGGAGCACAGGGCACCGACGGTCTCTGCAGCCACTTCCGATGGATGGAAGAACACGTTCCTGCCTTCAGGGTGCCGGGCGCCCACGTCCACATCCTGACCTCACCTGACCAGTTCTACCAGACCATGAAGGTTCGTGTCGCTGTCAGAATCAATGCAGTTTCTGGGCGTTTGTTTGTCACGTTTTTACTCACTGTTGGTTCATTTATCACTGCAATATAAAGTCCTGCACATCTATGGAAATAACAAAACCATGGCCAGAAGTAGACATAACTAAAAAATGTTTTCTGCGCCAGTATGACACAGTTATAATGGCATAAATCAGAGAAACTGGAGAGAAAAAAAACTAACGAAAAAAGTTGAATTTATTTGATTTATTTGTTTATTTTTACAAAAATTGATAATTAAAAAACCTGGAATCAACTTATGCAACATTTTTCCAAGTGCACATAGATGTTAACAATACTGGAAAATCAACGGTGACAATGCATACACTAAATATTTCACTACTTACAGTTTTATTTGGTTTCATAGTTGTCTTCTGTCTGCTCTTTGTAAACACAGTTCAGCTCAGTTCAACCAAAAAGTCCCTTCTTTTCTGTCGCATGACTTTTGATCACAGCTCAATCACTCATGCCTTCTTGGTTCCTCAGTGGAGCACAGAATTTTTTGTTTTTGACGAAATCTGGTTACTGCAAGTGGTTCATTTTTGTTGAAATTTTAAACGAGACTAAAGCAATTAATAAATCACGTTTTTTTAAGCTTAGATTTGGAAGGGCATGTCACAGATGAGTAGTTCAAGGACTGTTGGAAAGTTGATAATCCAGTAAGTTTTTTCTGTCATAAATGGTGAAATTTTGGCAATTTTTAAAAATTCTTTCTTCTAGTTTTTTTGTATTAAGCATGCTTGTCAAACTGGACTGACTTTTCGTAGATGTATCCGCATGTACGATGGCAAATCTGTCAAAAAAAAACAAACTCAGAGAGTATTATTTCCTTAGCAAACTGAGTTTCACCTGAGCACTGCAGCTGGCAGGATTTATTTGTTTAGACCTGTAATTGTAGCTCCTGCTTGAGAAAATTGGCTAATTTTTGCCAGTTAAAGTGATCTTGAAAGACAAAGTGTGCACATCTGACTTCCTGTCTATAAAATCAGGCGCTTAGTGCATCTGTCATTAAAAACACAATAAAACACACTGAATCTCTTTTGCGTTATTTACTTGTTTCTTTTTTTAGCACACCTGCTGTGTGTGTCAACACATTGGAATCCTTTTATGTTTCCTCTAACTTTAGGCCATTCAGCCACTCCAGGAACAAAGAAAGAGGAATTTGCTGCGGTTTGAATGCTGCTGGTGTGGCAGTTAGACGTGAGCTTCCCTCAGACAAAACCACTGTTTGACTGAGACATGAAGAGGTTTAAACATGAGGAAAAAATGGGCTCTTGTATGCTACTTTGAAAGAATTTCTCTCTGTGTTTGAGTTTATAACCTTTTGGAACGCTGATGTATTTGAATTGCTTTATATTATGAGGTTTACGACTACTACATGCTGTATTACACATTTCAATGTATAATCAGGTCATGGTGAAAGTTGGGTAAAGGAGTGTCACGAGGATGTGTGAATGGGTGTGATTTACTGTTTTATTAACAGCTCCCCATAACTTTGAGAGGTTTAAAGGTTTCATCAGGATGGCAGTGTATTATAATTATCATTATTTACATATTTTATGATGGTTTCGGCGCCAACTCCATTCTTTCCTTGTCGTCACTAATCGTCACTCATCTGTTGTGACAGATGAGTAACCCGTGATCCTACCAGAACATTTGTCGTGCCTTAGGCAAAATGAAGAGGCATTTACTTGGTTATTTCCTTCTCAAAAAGGTAAAATAGGTGCACAAATAACCTAATTAAACCAAAACATCAACAAAATATCAGATTTCATTGCTCAGGTGAAAAATTGGAATCCAAATTTTGAGGATTCTCATGTTATCCGATTGTGTGTATCGTCTGTCATAGAGTAAATTGCTAAAGATCATACTTTTTCATTTACCATTTATATTATTACCAGATAATTACATTTTAAGATTCCTACCTTCAGACAGGTTGAGAGGAATTTTATTTCTACTGCTGTTTAGTCAATTAATCCATTAGCTACTTGGAAATTGTTTGATTATTCCATTAAAAAGGTCATTTTTTGTGAAGCACAACTGCAGAACATTTGATTATTCTTGTTTCTCTCATGTGAGAATTTGCAGCTTTTTGTCGTCTTACCAACAATAAAAGGAATATTTACCTCCGCCAAGGAGGTGGAGGTTATGTTTTTGCCAGCGTTTGTTTGTTTGTTAGCAAGATAATTTGAAAAGTTATGAACAGATTTTAATGACATTTTCATTTAAAAAAAATGATAATGGGACAAGGAACAGATGATTAAATTTTGGTGATGTTCTGGATTACCAAAAATGAGAAAATGCCGCTTGTGTAAATCACAATATGGGTGGAAATGAGCTGTTACCGTCCTGAGCCTCCTCCTTTAAGCGCGGTGGCTTATGGGTAATGTAGTAGACGAAGACAAGTACGTTGTGTGTATGTCCCGCGGATCCAGTTCCAAAGTTTACTGCCTCCCATGCTGCCTGTTTTGATAGCGGCCCAGACGACTTGTTACCAGCACAAAACCAGCTAACACAGTAGTGTTGTGCGCTATACACCAAGGAGCTGAGAAGGTAACAGCTGCTAGGCGGAGGTCTGCGCTCTCTGAGTTCTAGTTTTGGTTTTTGGATAATGCGGAGTGGTTTTTGGAAAAATATCTGTATTTTTTCTTGCAGATATTGTGATTTGATATTTGTTATAATTGATAAAGTCAAGTTTTAGCTCAGTATCCGCTTTGTAATGGATTTAAAAATGTGATGGAGCATTACTGCATAAGATACCATTAAAAGCAAGACTGTCACGCAAGGAGCATGGCGTGAATTTGTAACAACATTGACATGATCGTTTAAACGCTGCAGCAGATTTGTGATTTCTATTTAAAATCCATTAATTGTTCATCCCTAGTTTAATCTGAGAGGTTTTTTGGCGGCACAAGGAGGACCTAAAAAATGTTATGCCGGTTGTTTTAATGTTGTAGCTGATGGGTTTTTATATAAACTTAACTGCATCACTACATAAAAAGCGAGAAACTTAGTTTTTTTCCTATTTCGAATGAGCTGGCCCTTTTAGCTCAATGCGAAAACAAACAAACGATATTTCCCACTTCAGGAAAGCAGAAACAAGTTGTGGCATATTTTCAGGTTTTAACTTTATTTACAAATCCAGCAGTTATGTAACACCATGATCATACATTTTTAATTATGATTCTGGTAATCCGGCAAATGTAAGACCAACATTCGCTCTGTTTTAGCTCCATGTTTGGTCTCCACCGCTCCTGAGCTAAATATCTGCACCTTTATCTCCTAAACCCTTTGCTTTGTTTACCAGCTACTTTTAACTGTGTCCATCTGCTGCTTAGTTGCTGAGCAGGTAGTTTACGCTCAAGTTATGGGGCTTAATCACAGAAAACTGCTGCCTGATGTGGTTGGACAGCTAATCAGTGAGCTTTAACTCGGTATAAACCTTCATTAAGTTAAGAAAAAAACTGTAGATTCAGCTGGTAGCTCTCTGTAGGCTCCGTTTCAGCAACTCATCTTGCTTTTTTTAATATAAAACTGCAAAAAAAATCACAATTTGTCATGTTTTTTTTGAAATTTTGTAAACATTTTTTGTTAACCTGGAAACACCGGTGTATTATTTGCTAGTTTACGTGCCCCGTAGTGACATAGTAAATATTTCCTCATGCCTCGGGGCCAGCTGCGTTCTTGTAACTGGCAGGAAATGTAGCTTCAGTGAATAGGGTTATCATTTCATAATATCACACATTTGCAAACCACATTCCTAACACGCGCGTCACTGCACTCTTGATTTCTTGTTGTGATTATCCGTTTCCTCCCCCAACAGGCTCGTATCAAGACGGCTCAGAGGCGAGTGGTGATGGCCTCGCTGTATCTGGGAACAGGTCAGCTGGAGCAGGAGCTGGTGAGATTCTCTCTTTTCTTTTTTGGCAACTCTGGAGAGTTTTAGTTCTGGGCAGGTGAGAACAGTAACATCCAAACACGAGCGAGTGCCAAATAACTGGTCAGAGATGCCAGAAAATATGAGTCAGAGTTCTCTTCCAGGACGACCGCACTGTGGTTTGCTCAGAATGAAAATGTACTCCAGACCAACTACAAGGAATGACCCCAAATGCAAGGGTTTATGGGTATAAGGAGACCAGCGCTGGCATGTGATAGCCTGCTGTTCTTCATGCTTGGAAAGCCTAGCATAACAACATTAACCGAAAGCAAACCACAGTCTGGACTGATGCTCACATTCAGCTGTTTTTCATGTTTTGTTTTGTTTTATTACAAGCTGGTACGAAGGAGAGGAACGAAATACACACACAAAAAAAGGCCCGGACGAGCCAACATGCTTAATTACAGCTAAAAGCATTGGCTGCCAAACTCTGTAACCTCACAGGATGATGGATTACTAGAAATGTGAGTTAATAAGGTGCAGCGGGTCCATGTGACTTTTGTTTTTTAAGCCCAAGGGTTTGCTTGGATGAACTAAACTCAGTCCGGTACAAAAATGCGACGTGGTTTGCGGTTTTTAGACTCGGAGAATGAAAACTGCAGGTGCGATTTTTAATGGATCCGCTAACACAACCCCAACACAAAGAGATGGGATTGATACACCGTCACACCTGCACAGTGTATTTACTTAAGTGGTGGAGCAGGCAGTGAGAATAATCTGATAATTGAAAGCAAAGGATGTTTGTCTTCAGTGCGCTATATGCAATGGTTAACCAAAGTGCTGAATGTGAACCTTTATGTGGAATTTGTTTTTAGTTGCTAGGAATCGGGTGCATATGTAGGTGCACATTCCTCCACAGGTTTCCCGCTACTCCGCACGTCGACAGGTGTTGGTAATTTAGTCTGCAGGTGCCAAGAAGTGGAGGAACATGCCAGGAAAAGGCAGGGAAAAAGACAGGAAAGCTCAAACTTATGACTGCAGATTGTTTTATTATCTGATCAAAAAGTGGGTTTGCACAACGGCACAGTGCAATATTGGAGTAATTCATGTTCGAAACCAATTATAATGAATAATGATGAAAAAGTGACAGGGTTTGTTCTTTAGTTGTTTTACATACTAAACATTAAAGTCTGAATTTTAAAAGGTGTAGCTCATCTGGTTGAGCGGAAAACTCCCAAACCGAGAGCTCCAATCCGGTTCCAACTTTGAGGCAGTGGTGGCGCAACAGGTTAAGACCCTGGGCTACTGATCAGAAGGTCAGAGGATCGAACCCCCACTGCGGCCACTGTTGCTCCCTTGAGCAAGGCCCTTAACCCCCTGACTCCTCCCCGGGCACTGCACTGCGGCAGCCCACTGCTCCTAGTATGTATAGTTAAGGTTAACTTTGAATAGGATGGGTCAAATGCAGAGAAGGAATTTCCCCAAGGGGATCAATAAAGATTAGATTATTATTAGAATTTGTGTTGTTCAGATTGTCATCGGTGCAGTTTTAAGGTCTTTATTTTGCTTTTCATTTCCAGCTTTTGGACTGGGGATTAATTACAGTAATGACGAAACAATAAAAATTTAAGTGTGTGCTACAGGTTTGATTGAGAAACAATTCTCTTTTATTCATTGAAGGTTAGTCAAATCTCACACGGCAGCTGTCGGAGATGAACAGTTTTCCCCTCAGAGCTCCCACTCATTGTCAGATTTACTCCACAGGAAACCTCCAGAGCTGGAAGTGTTGGTAATACAGGCCTCCCTAAAGAGCTCTCTACTGGAAATTAGAACCGCTTTACTGGCATATAAACAGGCACTCCAGGGTGACGTGTGATGAATGTGTTTCGGGCACCAGATGCACCAATTTAGCAGAAGTTAAGCGGCTCTGGTTTGATATATCAGGAGGGAACAGAATGCCAGACGGGCCACCAGTGGTGCTCCGTTGTCGAGCAGCCGTTTCCTCTGTGCGCACGGCGTTGAGTCAGGCTTTTCCCACGATCGGTAAACAGACGATAAAAAGGCGCTGGCGTCTGATAAATTAATTAATCATTAATCGATTCATTAATCATTAATCTGTGCGTTTGTTTTGCAGCAGCTACATCTCGGAGAGCATAATAAGGATCAAGATCAGTGCAGTGCTGATTCACTGTTTGTGGTCAAAGCTGCAACCAGAACTACTAATTTTAGACTATAGTGCAGTGCAAGGTGGAGAGATAAACAAGAATAAATAATTATATATAATATAAGTATTGAAGTCCATGTAACGGCTAATAATAGTGGATGCTGCCAATCACTGTCACCTGCTCTAACAAAGGAGGGGCTCAAATCTTAGCTTGTGGTTTGCTAAACAATGGTTTTTGAGTGAGATGTGAAAACATAATTACAGACTGCAGGAAACCTTTTTGTCGCTGAACGTTCCAAGAAAAATGCTCTTGACAGTTTTCTGCTCGAGTAAGAGCCGAGAAGCAGGACTGAAACTGGTGATTGCTCTCAGTGTTGCTTAATCTATGAATGTTTGTCCCAGAATTAATTTTTTGGTTTATAAAATGATGGAAAATGGTAAATAAATCGACTTGCTGGTTGGGTGACGTCTTCTAATTTTCTTGTTTTGTCTGACCAGCTGTTCAAAACACAGCAACAATCAATAAAAGCAGCAAATCCTTATATTTAAGAAGCTGAAACCATTAAAAAATGTTGCAGGCTGTGTTCTGGATGGAGGTATTTTGCAGATTAAACCTTAGAAAATTGTGTAAAATGCCCACGTGACGTCTTTAAATGTCTACATTTTTTCGATCAACAGCTCAAAATCCACGTATTTATTTTGCAATCATTATATTACAAAGGAAATCATCAAACCCTCACATTGAAACAACTGAAAACAGTACATCTAAGGCAGGGGTGTCAAATGATCAGGATCGTTATCAGGCTTCTGCAGAGCTTGATGATGAGCTGATCATTTGAATCAGGTTTGTTGGATGAGGGAAACATCTAAAACATGCAGGATAGTGGCCCTCGAGGACCAGGATTGGGCACCCCTGATCTAAGGTATATTTGGGGCAGTGGTGGCCTAGGGGTTTGTGAAGCGAACTTTTAACCGGTGGGTCGCCGATTTGATCCCCTGGACTGACAAGTGGTTGAGATGGGAAAGTTAGAGCGACCGCTTGTCCCAGTCACCACCACTGTGGGCCCTTGAGCAAGGCCCTTAACCTCTGACTGCTCCCCGGGCGCTGCACCGCGGCAGCCCACTGCTCCTCATATGTATAGTTATGATTTATTTCTTTTTGGCTTTTCGACTTTATTGGACAGGACAGTGGATAGAGTCGGAAATGGGAGTGGGGAAGGACATGCGGCAAATGCCCGAGGTGTGATCCGAACCCGGGACAGCCGCTACGTCTGCACGTGGGCCACGCGACACAACCACCAGGCCATCTGGGTGCCCCCCTAGTATGTATAGTTTAGGATAACTTTGAATAGGATGGGTCAAATGCAGAGAAGGAATTTCCCCAAGGGGATCAATAAAGGTTAGATTATATTTGCTAATAAATTCTTAAAATTGTTGCATTCGACTAATAGTTAGTTTGTTTCAGCTCCACTAATAAGTCCTGCTTCAGACAACGTTGTGCAACCGAAAGTCTGTCAAGCAACCGAAGTCTGTTTGTCAGATGGAAGCTTTGCTTTTAAGTGTCTCTTTGCCACAAGGCAGCAATTTGTTTTGTGTTAAAGAGGAAAACAGTAAAGTCTGTTTGCTGGAACTGACTTCACCAGACCGGTGTCGCCTGCTTCTCAACTCGAGGGCAGCAGCTCGAGGCGACACGAGTCTGACTGAAGTGTCTGCAGTTGATTTGCATTTTGTGGTTCAATAAATTAAACTGAGCATCATGAGGGATGAGATGCTTCTTTAATCATGTTTTAATGTGTTTTTGTTAAGGTGGACTGCATGGAGGAGGCACTACAGCGTTCACAGGACAGCAGCCGTTCTCCCGACCTGAAAGTCTCCGTTTTGCTGGACTACACTCGCGGATCACGAGGTTGTCTCCGTTTTCTGTGAGCTTTTATGATTGCTGCAGATCCCCTCCGCATCATCCTGACTGTGTTTGTGTGACTGTGTTTCAGGGCAGATTAACTCGAGGACCATGTTGCTGCCTCTGCTGCAGCGCTTCACCTCCCAGATGCGGGTTTCCTTGTACCACACTCCGGACCTCAGGGGGCTGCTAAGGCTTCTGGTGCCGCAGCGTTTCAACGAGACCATCGGAGTCCAGCACATCAAAGTCTACCTGTTCGACGACAGCATTATCATCAGCGGGTACGATGGTTCCCAGACAAAGTTTAGCCTGGCTGTTTACCTTTTGGCACTGAGCGTGTTTGTTCAAGTTAAAGTTCAGAATCAAACCCTCCCTCCCTCCTTTCACCCTGGTTTCCGATCAGTTTGCACCAAGTTTTCCCTGAGCGGAGTGCAGGTGTTTGCTGGGAAATGTTCTCAATGCACATTTTGACATATGCAGGGAAAATGGAGATCCGTGTGGGTGGTGCTTCCAGAGCCAGCGGGCGCAGAGCCGGTGTGGTTTCTACTCCATTTCAGTTCAGCACACAAAATGGCACGCTGACCTTGATCGATGGCTTGTGGGAGAAGTGAAAAAAATCCCACATGTAGCAAACAAACGAGACTAGTAAACACACATGCTGCTCTGTTTGAAGAAGTCTGACTAGGGAGGTTTTCCTGTGCAAGAAATGGAGAATCGTCACCCTTTAAGTCTTGTAATTACATCTTTCTGAGCACCATATCTATGTTACTGGCTGCTTGACAAATGAATTAAAGCTTTCCCTCTCCCAGCTCCTGCCTGCTTTCCTCCTTACATAATTATTTTCTGATCGGTGGAACATAAAGCTACTCAAAGTGCAGATGTTTGCCACCATTGCAAGGAAATGTTCTCATCGCATATCTGACCTATGCAGGAAAAATTCCGAACATTGGGCGAGCTCCAAAACCAACGTTTCTTCAGTTAAAGACGTCGGAACGCGCTTTGGTCTCTTTTTCGCTTGGCGTGTTTTCATTTCCTCGCTGGCAGGAAAACGCGTTACACAAGCCTCCAGAAAGTCCTGCAGGTTAAACTGGATGAACAAAACACACATTATCGACTCTAAAAGACACACAAGGGGCGTGAAGACACATGCTGGTATGTCAACATGAAGGTTCTACCTGTAAATGACAAGCTGACACTGGTAATTGGTAACTGTAATTGTCTGGTCCTCAAATATGACACAACCGCTTTTTTCAAGTTCCATTGTTAAGCGTGAGATTTGTTAAACCTTCTGAACCCCAAGCAGAAAAAACAAGTATAACATTTTCCAGGTACCCACAGGTGTTTTAAATACCAGAGAAAAAAATGGTGGCCCTACATAGTATAGGTATTTTACTGCTTACGTTTTTATTTTGTCTTCTATCTGATCTATGTTAACACTGCCTGCAGTTCACCTGAATGTCCCTGAATTTTTGCCTCGCAACACCGATTTTTTTTTGACAACATCTGCTACAAAGTTTTTTTTCTTTTTTTCTTTTTTTTAAAGATTTATTTTTGGCCTTTTATGCCTTTATTTGATAGGACAGTGGAAAGAGTCGGAAACGGGAGAGAGTGGGGAAGGACATGCAGTAAATGCCCGAGGTCGGAATTGAACCCGGGACAGCCACTACGCCTTAACACTTGGGTCACGCGACATAACTGTTAGGCTATCGGGGCGCCCCACAAACGGTTTATTTCTATGCAAATTATAAAACCATACATGTAGAATAAAGTGATTTTGACTAAATATCCTGATTTTAAGCCTAGATTGGGTTTTCCAGCGGAACGTCACGTCACAGATGAGTATTTCAAAGACCGTTAGAAAGTGAGAAATTTGAATATTCTTGATTTTTACAGTTCAGTTTAGTTTATTAGGATCCCTATTAGCTCTGCTTTAAAGCCAGCTAATCTTCCTGGGGTCCTTCTTAAAAAGCATACAGATCAAAACTATCCATTAGACAGATAACAGAGAGATAAAATACAATAGTATTTCAATAAAAATGACAATTCATACATAAAAAATACAGGTCATATCAGTACAAAAATGACAATTCATACATATATATATATAAAAAATACAAGTCATATCGGTACATGCTCAGAATCTGACAATCACAGTTTCCAAACATTGTAAATTTCATTGTAAACAGTTTGTAGCTATGA
>OMNN01028522.1:7975-18366 GCA_900302755.1 Chromis chromis | reverse complement strand
CAATATTATTATTATTATTATTTCTTTAATGACAAAATAACCTTTAGATGTACATACAGTATTCCTCATCCTCTGTCAGAGAATACAGCCACGGTATTAGAAGTAGCAAGCAGTGTCTTTTTTTTTCTTTTTTTTGTACAAATAACCCATGCAACTCCCCGTATAGATTATTCATTTAAGATACATAACTCCTTCAAGGTCTCATCTCTCATTCAATAACAGCAGATATTGCCTTTTTTTTTTTTTTTAACAAAAACAAAACAAACTTATTTAATTAATCAGTAATGTGCAAGTTACTCAAGACGTCTTTGTTTAAATTAAAAACAAACTGTTGTTAAGCTCTACATACATTACAAAAAAAAAAAAATGTAACTGAATAAAAGATGAACGGAAAAAACCTGAATCTGTACAACATTCAAACCATTTTTCTGTCAACACCCAGGGGGGGAATGGGATACGATTCTCTATAACTATATACAGACATGTTATCATTCATGCACAGTGTCAACAAGTAGCACATTGACATTCCAAAATATGGAAAACATGGCATAGGGAGACGGAGGGTTAAAAAGGGGGGGTTTTTAGGGGGGGAAGAAAATACAGAACAAAAGGAATATTACCGCCTGGTTTTGGTTACTTTGGCAGCAGAAATTTGAGAAAGAAAGACAAGAGAAAGAGGGCGAAGAGACACAGAGGGACAGATAAGACACCATAACAATACACATGCTGGGCAGGAGAAGTCCATTTCAATCTCACTGGCCCAGAAATCAATGTATGGCTGTAACTTCATGTTTTTTTTTTCTTTTTTCATTTTTTTTCTTTTCATCTTCTTCCTCCTCGTCTTCCATTTTCCTCCTCCTTCTCCTTATTAACATCCTCTTACATTGTACTTTAAGGGTAGAGAATAGCTCTGGTAATGTTTTTTTTTCTTTTTCTTTTTCCAACAGCACATTTTAGCCGCAGCAAAGACGTCTCAGCGTGACGTTGCTCAGCTTGTACCAGCAGGGGTGTTTGTCCTTCGGTTTCGCTTGTATCGTCTGTCTGTCTGTTGCAGTTATTTATTCCTCAAGTCTGTCAGACAGTCAGTCAGTTAAGGAGTGAATGAGGCAACAATAATCATCGACCTTTACATTAGAAGCAACATCGTTAATGGTTCACAACTGATTCAACACCACTGCACTTTTTTTTTTTTTTTTTTTAACATCAGGTACATCATTTTTATCTTGTAAATTAAAAAACAAAACAAAAAATCTCTGTTGTTGTTTACATCAGAAGCAACTTTGTTAATGAAACAACATCCGTTTCACGTAAGCGACGAGAACCAGTGCAATGCTTTTTCCTTCAGCTAAAACCCTGCCCTCTTTTTCAAACCCCGCCATAGAGGAACCAAATAAACCAAAAGTCATTTTTCTACTCCTTGCTTGCTCTTAGTGTTTATATGTACAGCGGTGGATCGGCTAAACCTTTGACTCGTCGAACCTCACGAGTCCAAGCCAAGGCGGGAAGCTAAATTCAACTTTCCTGGGAGAAGTCGCTTTAGAAGAACCTGGTTATAAACGTACAATCGTGGCAGGTAAACTGTGCAAACAGGCTTCAGCCAACATTTTATGAGCTGTTTTTTAGCTTCCCACCTTGTTTCGAACTCGTCAATCTGCTGCTAGCTTCACACCCGACTAGCTTCAAAGTCAAGGTAGATACACTGAGAGAGGCGATGCAACAAGGCCGGTGTAGCGAAAGAGCTAACCTGCCATAAAAAAAAGAAAAAGTAATCGTCTGGAAAAATTGTGCAACAAATTAATTTGATGCAAACTACTACATTACTGCAAGCATTTCATTCCTGCTCACTCGAGCATTGAGTCTAACAAATTAGGTAGCGGGCACATTTTAAGGAAATCCAACAAGGCTTAGAAGTATCAAAGATAGTTTATACCTTGTTGAAGTTACTGAAAAAGTGATGGAAACAGCTTCCATTATGTTATTTCTTTTTTTTTTCTTTTTTTTTTGCGCAAGCGAGCATAACTTTTTTACAGTGTATAAACCTTCAGCTCCATGCCAGTGAAGAGACAAATACATACAAATTTAAATAGAAAGATTCGGGTTAGGTTAGAACAACATCAAGGCTCTTTTGTCCCTTTTTCAGATTATTATAATGAAATATGAAGAATATTTGGTGTTTTAAGAAAGATCCATTGGTTAGAAAACCCTTTACAGTTTGGACTGCAAGTATTAAGTTTGTGATAGAAAGATTTCCCTTTGGCAAAACAGGGGTAAACTGCCACTCCAAGGCCTTTGCACGAGAACAGCTACTCTAATGGAGAGCCGTGCATTGTGGAGAGTTTGGCAAATGCAAGTAATGCAACATCTCGTTTCTATTTTAGGTTGGCTGTCCTAATTAGGTTGGCTTTTGAGTTGCTTCCAAACTGTGCAATCTTTGTAACGCAACACGTTTGTTAGATTTGTGAGCCACGCTGCTGTCAAGATTTTCATCCTGATGTAGTTTTAACTTGACACGCCAGATGGGTTGTTATACATCTGAGAAGTCGTCCTTGGAAACTGTTTGGAAAAGGGCAGGCACTTTCAACACCTGGCAGGTGATTGGATGAACCATCTGCTTATCACCAGCTATCATGGGCTAATTCACACCTAAAACTCGCTCATAGCTGCCGATAGTTCCTTTCCTTCCGATTCATCCGACTAACTGTGGATTGGACACAAATGCGTAGCTCAAAGCCTCATCGTGATTGCACCAATGTCGTGAGAATCCAGCTGCCTCGCAAGGTCAGTGGTTCTCGACTCCTTTGGTGGTAGAACATTTAAAGTATATGGCTATCCTATAGATGCCCTGGATTTGCCAAACTCGCCCAATCCAGGGCTCCGCTCGGCTCTACTCTCTCACAGGGGTTGAAAGCTGTCTATAACAAGATTGTTGCTAAGTTTAAAATGGATTACATCTAGCCCAGATTACTTACTTCACAGATGACATTTAAAATACTATTATAGTATTATACATCAAGTAAAAAAACACGACACCAGAAGGGAAATTCTAGCCAATTCGGATGCATATAGTAGTGCCTTTTTAACAAACTATGGACTTTTACAATGCCTACATAGTAAGTTTTGTGTACACTGAGATCTCAGTGGTTTTAGCTGATTGAGAAAAATAATTAACAGTCTGATGTCCAAACCTCTTGGACAGATTTTGGGTTCATGCGTTTTACTTCAGGATGTTTGTTAATCTGGGAATTTCTTTCTTATCTGTCTAATACTGAATCATAAAAGAGGATTCCCAGCCAGTTAGTGTCTGATAATGTCAGTTTGTGAGTCTTTGCTTTGGCAGTTCAATCTAGTTCATTTGACTGCACTGTGAAAAGTTTTGTTTGCTAGTGTCCAGGGTTTTCAAAGAGGCTTGGCTGTTGCTTGACATCATGTTTGGTAACTAGTGTCTGGAGACAGCACACCTGGTGTTTTCACAACCTCCAGTTTCCTGTTAAGCCGCTGCCATAGTTTTCTAGATGTTGTCAGACCCCTTTCCCACCATGCCCATGGGGTAAAATTCAAGCTCAAAATTCAGTTAGAGGAGGGCTGAGATACGGTGTAAAAATGATCCTACATAGAATTGATTGTAGATCCTGTTTGGACCTGTATCATAAAGTCAGATTAGATGTTCTTAATCAGAGGAGATCACCATAGTGCCACAGCTAATGAGCATCAACTCACTGTGTAAATACTCATTAATCCTACACACTCCCTACACTACTAGAGTCACTTTGCATTCCATGATAGTTATATCAAAGTGAAAGGAAAAACCTACTCTGGAGATAAAGTGGGAGGCTAGCTGACAAGAGAATTATCAGTAATTAATTGTATATATTATTGGAAATCAACGTTTAACACTGCCGCTTGGTAAAACCGAGGATGCCTTTGTGAAAGAATCCATTTAGATAATGATTCTAAAATGGTATCACCTCGTATATAACAGCTTCTTTTTCATCTGGTAATATTGCATTGTTTTATTAAGGTTATAGTTTGGCTGGTTTTATTGCCAGGAACAGTTAAGATAAACAGGAAAATATGGGGGAGAGAGCAGGGGATTGACATGCAGTAAAGGACTGGGAATCCGACTTACTACTTGATGAAATTTGCTCCAGTTTATAGTATACGTACCAACAACTTGGCTATGGGATCGATCAATATTGCATATTTTTAACTCCACCTTAACAAGCAACTTGGTTATCCAGGGCTGACTGCCTCACTATTAAGATTAAATCTCTTTTTAATACAGGACCCAGAGGTTTCTGTCAGTTTGGGTGTTTTCCAACATACAGGCAGTCAAATAAGACCTCAAGCTATGTCCTAATCCCTGTTATTAGTATGCTGTTGTCTCCAAACCTCTGTGAGCTTGTCAAATGGAGGCTGTTGAAGATTAGATGTACTCTTTGTTAGTTGTCCCTGCAGGACTATTGTAGCAGTATTTACCCCTGTCTGTTAGTAAGCTGACATCTGTACCAACAGCAAATCATTTTTAGCCATTCCTTCATACATTGGCTTTCATTTTAAAAGTGAAAACTGGTGGCGGAACTAAAGAGTTAATGACATTAAGGAGTGAATCACACAGATTGCATTATGGTTCTTTACTCAAGAGTGAACTCTTACCCTCAAATAAAGAAATAATATAAGTCAGATGCTAATTGCGTCCTTTGGGTTAAAGCCTTCATGATGCAGCCTGAAGGCTAGTATATTTAGGCATATTAATGAGCAGAGGTGGCCTGGGAAAGACCACAGCATGGATAATCATTTTTGGAATAAAGCTGACTGCAGTTATTAAAACCGGGAAAGACTCCTACCAAGAAAGGCCGAAGCC
This sequence comes from Chromis chromis, assembly GCA_900302755.1. Lineage (NCBI taxonomy): Eukaryota > Metazoa > Chordata > Actinopteri > Pomacentridae > Chromis > Chromis chromis. The sequence continues at coordinate 13,505 of OMNN01028522.1, read as the reverse complement.
TCGTCTGACTGAGCAGTTTGGATCCGCAGGTCGCTTTTTCCAGTATTTTGGTAAGTCTGGACGCTCTGTCTGAAAATGTAATAACGACATGTAGTGATTATTTCAATGGTCTGGTTTTATCTTTTGATGCCACACTGAAGCAGAACTGTGATGTCAGTGAGTAAGGTTTGCAATATAAACCCCTGTTAAACAGCCCCCTAATGACCAATCTAGGTGAAGAATTATAAACCAAGGGTCAGGGTTAGGGATTAGTGGTTGTTTGTTACAAAGCCCTTGAGGATTTTGATTGGTCCACTGACCAGCCAGGGGGAGGTGCTTAAGACACACAGGGATATCGACCGAAGCTGTTGACTTAAACCAAGCGGCATCGAAGTGAGATAAATGATGACGGAGACAATTAAGGAACACAAGGCCGGTAAGGTTTCACAGAGGGTGGTACCTACATTTTTCAGTCTATTGCAGTGTTATGGCTGACGAATGATGGCGGTCACCTCATTGGTGGAAAACCAGGTAACAGGATTCCACAGTTATAAAAAGAAACAAACACACATTAGATTTACCTAGATATTTATGCAATGATAATAGCTTCTCTAACAGTTTTAAACGGTAGAGTGGCCATTGTGTCCTCTCAGACATGGCCTTATTAAAGGTAAAAGCACACTAACCCCTTCTTGATTCAAATTAGACCTTAAATCATTTACATCTACAGTATAAAGCAACAGAAAGAGGGCCCGTTCAGGAGCGCATGGCGTAACCAAGACATTCAGAAGGAAAATAGTGGAGCTGTAATGTACGTTCAGCTCTTTGTATTTACACGTCTAACCTCGGGACATTTCGCCTCACTGAATGTGCCCTCCCACGAAAGAGTCAGCATTTCTACAGGCGAGGAGAGTCGAAAAAAGACCTCAAAGCATATTCCGTCTCACGAGGCGACAGCAAAACGAGAGGCGTTTAGTTTTTTTTTTTTTTTTCACAGTACTTGACCATCTTCCCACAACACACAAGCACAGAAACACACTGTCACGCACCAGCACGCACACAGTTTGTCGTCATTTAAACAGTTGTGGCAATGCATCCGGTTCTTTCCGATTGTGTTTTCAGTATCGTCTGGTCATGCATTACACACTGATGCAGTCTTTCTCTGTCTCACTTGTGCCTGTTACTGTAGCTGGAGACTCAAGATGCTCCCTGTGGTGGAGGATTGATGTGGTTGCTGATGTTGGAGCCTCACATCCAGGTTAGGAGCTTTAAACCTCTTTGATTTCTGTATGGTTGAATCAGCTGGGACACATTATGTGTATATTTCTTTGTAACTTTAGGGATTAGTTTTATGTATTTAAAATGTTAGTGGGTTTAAGACAAGGTTTGAATTTGTAGAGTGAGACAAAAAAATGTATTCCTTCGTTTATTCCTTTTTCCCCATCAGGTTTCCATCTTCTGACCAATTTTCTTGCTCTCATGTTTATTGTTGTCCTTCCATGCATCCGTGCCTCCTTCCATTCTGTTTTTAGATGCTTTAATGCGTCCTCCAGTCCTTCATCTGTACATCCATCCATTCATCCGTCATTCAGTCTATTGCGGAAAGGGAGGGAGTGATAGATCAATGAGACAGCCTTCATTTCCAAATCCATCCATTCATCCACCTCCCCCTGGTTTCTTCCTCCACATTCTCCTTCTGTCCCTCCCTTCCCTTCATCATCTCCCATCATCTTAGAAGCCCTGGATGTGGCAGTAGGCCTCCAGCGAAGAGAAGAGGATGTAGAGGAGCCACAGGCTGAAGAACAGCATGGTGGTCAGGGCCTTCGCAGTCCGGGGCCCGCCTAGCTCTCCACCGATCTCTGGTCGCCGTCGGTACATCAGCGTGCCGACGGCGATAAAGGCAAAGATGGTGAAGAGTGTGACGGAGAAAGCCAGTGTGCCGGGATCCACCCTGAACTCACGCCCATTGCTGTTGTGGTAGATGGCGGCAATGGACCACGCCACCTGTCAAGCATTGGCAGAACTGAATTCAGTAACAGTGACCATACAGTAGAAGCAGTAAAGTCCTAAAGGAACTTCATTGTAGGTTACCATGCAGTCACATCCATTACATAATACAACATAAAAAATCACAGGAACATTACATTTTCAATAAGCTATCAATGAACCAATCTTTAATAACATGAGATGGACTCACCCCAATGCCCAGGAAAACATTGACAGCATTGGAGCCCGTCACATTACCGATGGATGCATCTGCGTACTGATCCTGGATAGCAGCTACCTTACTGGCAAATGTATCTGGATGGAGAGGAAAAAGGAGGGAGGGAGATCAGATTTGTGAATGCCATCAACACATCATCCGTGTATCTATTTATTAGGGATCGATCAATACGTTGTTGTTTTTTTAAACACTGATACCATTACTCTTTATTGGTAAGACCCATAACCGATCGTTTGCACCAATATACCTTGTAAGTTATATCTTAACAGCAGTTTGTCTCCTGGAGTTACTGTTCTTCACTGTTCTGTCACTTTTATTGCCCACTAAAGCCCATATTTTAAACCAATAGTAGCTATGGATGTCGGGGTAATTAGCTTAGCCACTAGCTCTTAGCCTTAGCCAATGTGAAAGCTCATTTCCTAAATTTGTGGCAATGGCTTGTGCTTTTTGCTAAATTTTTGCAGGTTGCATCCTACTTTAGAAGGATGTTACGCTACTCCAGATAGTGTTAGCAAGAGGCCTAACAGCAAACCTCTTAGCGATAGTCTTAGCCTAGCATCATCTGCAAAACAAGTTCTTGTTGCAATGACACCGATAAGTGAATTATTCAGGCATTTTCAGTATAATGGAGAAACTGAGTATCCTTGTAGAAGATTGTGGTGTTTATTACGACTTCGGTAACGTCTGCTACCTCACAAAAACACTATTCTGCTCTGCTAATGCACTCGTCTGTCCATGTCTGTGAACAGTAGCTTTTAGTGTTGATTGGCTTTCACTCTATCTAACTCTAGCTTCATTGTGGATAATCTTTGCAGTACCTGTCATGTTTTTATACATATTTCCCCCCCCAATTACCATTTTAATCAACATTACGAACAGATTGGTGTCCCAAACTAGCTTTTTTTTCTCGAACTTTACAACTGTAGCTATTTTGGTGTACACTTGGTGGACATGTTCATTGATCAGGGTCTCATACTTAAAGATACAGTAAGATCTGCTGTTCAATAGTATGTCGTAAAACTGACTTTTCCAGAAGAAATAAAATGATGAAACTATGACCTTTTCCCTAGAGCCACCAAGACGTCAGACTTTAATTAAACCCCTCCCGATTACTTGGCTAATAACAAGAGGAATGAAACTCTTGATTCGCTAAGAAACTAAAAGCTTCAAAGGGGATGATTAGGCCTTGAAAGAGTCACAGTGTATTTTACTAAATAATACAAAATGTGCCATAAAGCGTTTCTGATTTAATCTTCTACAATGCAAACAGATTTACACTTGTTGTTGAACTCCTGACCTCAACGTGCAGTCAATTGTGAGTTACACAAGACTGCAGTGACAGAGAAGGACGCCCTTGATAAATGCAGAACACTTATAATTATTAATACAGAACACTGTGCAAATCCTGTTTTCTACATTCAGACAGTGAACCTTAAATTAGAAACCGCAAATCTTTAATCCTGTTACAGTGTTCCTTCACTGGCAGCCAGCACGGGCAGGATTTGGTCCAAGATCAATAATTTACAAGGCTGGATCTCAGTTTGCAGGGACAGACAAATCTTGGCCTGGCAGCTAATCAGCGTTGTGCTGCTTGGACCCAAAAAAATTTCCCCTGGTTTCATGTTTGCTAAACTACGGCAGCTCCAAAGGGACAAGTCTCTGCCAAATCGCAACAATAGGCTCCTCGGTGAGCAAATAGCCAAATGGTCAGTTAGCGCTCTTTTCTCTTGCTAATTTTCTGGCCATCTTTTCTTTGTTAGCGAGACATCTCGCTTTTATCTGCCAGATACAGCAAGAGGATATAAAAACTGAGAAAAAGCAACTAAGAAAAAAGTGAAGGATAAAAAAGAGGAGGAAGGGATTTCTGGGAGTGTCAGCCAAACTGGCAGCAGAAAAGAGGATGCTGGGAAGGCAGAAACAATGGGCTAATGAAAGAGGAGTCTAGCAAAGATAAATCTCCCCATCCACTCTAAAGCTCTAAGCGCCGTCCTGCTGCCATACGGTGTGTGTCGAGGCTCTATTTATGTGTTCCTGCGTAAAATACACACATGTACGCCGGTTTCTGTGTGTGTTTGCACCACCTGGGTCCAATCTGACGCCATGTTTTCACCAGCTGGCAAAGGCCTGCATGTCTTTGCATCAGTTGGTCTTTGAGTGCTTGCAACGCTGATTGAGTGGGCGAGTGCGTGGGCGCTCGCATGTTTCGGTGGCGGCGTGTGTGTTTGCGAAGCAGGTTCCACTCTGCAGCTCCTTCTGTGAGAACGATGCCTCCCTCGAGAGCTTTCTGCCCTTTTCCTCTACCTCGCTGTCAGTCAACCAATCTCTAGCCTCTCTTTCAACCTCATTCTCTTTCCCCTTCTCTCTTCTGCCCCTCTTTTCCCCAGTTGACTCTTAAAATGGAATGACACATTAGGGAGCATTGACGTGCTCATAAAAATCTGGCACTTTCTCTGGCATGTCGAATTTTCTCTCTGGTGTTGGCGATAGAGGAAATATTAGAATTACCGCCTCGCAGCTGTATTCCTCCACCAACTAGTTAAGTTGTAGTTTACATCCATTTCTCTGTCTGTTCCTGAGTTATGATGCTAAATAATGGCCAAAAATTTTTTTTTATTTAAGTATAATGTCACATTGAAGTTGACCTTTGACCTTTCAGATATAATAATATTAGAAATGCATGTTGACTTTGAAAACCAAAGTCTAACCAGTTCATCCTTGAACCCAAGTAAAGGTTTGTGCCGAATCTAAAAAAGTTTTCTAAGGCATTCCTGAGATATCACATTCATGAGAATGGAACAGACGGACATAAGGATGGACGTACAACTGGAAAACATAATACATCCCAAAGGCAAAAAATCTTACAACTGTAAACTTAAATCTACTTCATTAAATGCACTTTAACAAAATCTGTAATTCAAACAGAATAAAAACATGGATTTTAGGGTAATGGTGCCATCCATACTGTTATGTATTGTGGTTTACAGCACTACACAGCCGCTTGCTGTGAGGCGTCATTACTACTTGTAAGAGTCACTAGAGGGCGCACAGATATATAGTGAAGTATGACAATAAATGGCTCCTGCCGCAACAGTGATGTCCGCCTCGGTCTGATTCATGTTCTACTCTGGTATAAGTTGAGAATACACGGAGAGACACAACACATACTTTGTGATATTACTGCATTTTCCTATCAACTGTGACCTAAATGTTATGTTTTTACTGTAAAACTGCATGTTTTCTATATATTATGGCAGTTAAAACTAAAGTCATGTATCATACCTGAATTACAGAAATTCAAATATCTGCTATGGTGATATATAAAGTGGA